>LATX02000234.1:0-284157 GCA_001466705.2 Moniliophthora roreri | reverse complement strand
AAATGGCGCTCGCGTGACCGTGGCTACCATTGATGGCTAACTCGATTTGGCAGGCAGTGCTTCCCACACCTCAACCGAGAACAACCGACATTGAAGTGCGCCTTGGGCAACTATATATGCAAGGTTTCGGTCAAGGTAGAGCTATGAAGCGTGCAGAATGTGCTACACTACAGCATCGACAATATCTCAGTTTGGATACTGCAAAAAGATGTTACAACCTCACAAAATCATCTGGCCTTCCTAGATGTTAAGCAGCCAAACTCACATATCCATGGACTCTTTGTTGAGAGGAGACGGAGACGTAAAGTGCAGTGGAATGTGCTCAACTCACATTTGTACAAGAGCTTGCTAGAACCTTGAGGGTTATAGAGGTGTGATGTGCAGAGTAGTCAATGTAAATTGAACTAAGGAATGTAGCTACATACATGCTTTTATACTACTCTAAGGGATAAGTTCTGTGGATGAAACCTAGTAAGCTATGGATGTAAGCTACTGAATACTTGTGAGACAAAGTATCCAAGAATAATATGTCCTAGTGAGACACAATACAATTGTCAGTAAGCAGGAGAAGCTATACATGTGTAGTACATGTGTTAAACATGAGAGTACAATTATCCTACTAGACGAGAGAGCACTCTTATGACTATAGTGCAAGCTCTGAAGAAGTTGTGCAACATGTTTTACATGTGGTACAGTTGATCACAGATGCAAGTAATACAATAACTAATCTATCTAGTTTAGTATAGTACAGGTACTGTGCTTCAACACTCCCCCTCACTAAGTTTGTGATAAACTTTGTAGTGATTGAGCTAAATGGAGGAATCAGTCTTATAGAATGTAAGGCTGAGATGTTCTCTGTGGCATTTGAATTTTTCCCAGGGTAAGTTCTTTGTCATAAGATCCACTGGTTGTTGATTTGTTGGGATGAAGAATGCTTCTATTTTCTTCCTGGCAATGCATTCTTGAATATGATGATATTAAATATCAATGTGCTTTGTTCTCTTTTCAGTGACTTGGTTTTTACTGATACAGATAGCACACCTGCAAAAAGTACATAGCATTATAATAGGGTTATAACTCTCATAATGCATTATGAGTTCCATAACCATTAGCAACCCTGTTATATGCCAAGTCAGATATGGTAACCTAGTTATAATGTAGTTGTAACATACCATAATAATTACAAGTCCCATAATAATTATGATAAGTTGCAATGCCATTACAACCTAAAGACAATGTTACAACTACATTACAACCCTACTGGATAGTAAATAGATACCAAATCCTTATCAGAATCACTATTAAAATATATTGAAGTGTATTTAGCTGTTATAATGTATTTTGACTATTTGGATCAGAGACAAAAAGAAATAAAAATCCATTCATTGCAACCTCTGAGTCAAACCCACAACCTTATGGTAGATTAGTCAGCAGCCTGGTAGCCACTGGGTGCTCAGAACCACTGTACCACTGTGCCACATAACTATAAACACACACAGTGCATTATACCCTTTTACTAAAAGACCTATCTTCAAAACATTTTATTCTACCCACACTGGCTTATCATTTATTGATTAAAAATCAGTTTCATTATAAACATAAATAGGTGTATCTAATAATAAAGCCTTGTTACATTGTCATGTTGCATGGGTTTTTATATGCTGTTGCACTAAGAACTTTACTTATATTTGAAATTGTGTTATAATGTGCATGTACTGGGGTTTTAACTTGTTGTAATGACTCTATGTGGGTTGTAATGGGGTTGTAAGGCAGTTAAAATATTTCAATATATTGCAACTAGGCTACAATACACTTAAAATCTAGCTGGATTTATTATCATATGTTGTAACCTTTATAATCCTGTTGTAAGGATATTATAATGTAACATACTTTTTGCAGGTGCACCTTGATTGTCACTAAGTAGAGGTAGGTGACCAATCAGATATTTGATTTCAGAGAACAAAGTTACTATCCATCTGATTTGTCTAGCACAATCAGATAAAGCCATGTATTCAGCTTCTGTACTAGATAGTGCTACAGATTTCTGTTTTTGTGAAACCCAGAAGACTGGAGCACAAGTGAAGTTAATGATATAACCAGATTGTGAGACTCAGTGTAATAACCAAACTTTAGTTGAATCTTTAATGAATCCTTGCATCAGCAAATTGTGCAGCTAATGAGCATGGATGATAATCTATTTTGGTCTATATCATGTACAATAATAGACAAAAATGATTTCGGTCAATGAGCATAGCAGATAATGAGAAAAAATGATTTTGGTTGATGATCATAGATAAGCATAGCAGAAAATGAGGGAAAATGATTTTGGTCAATGATTATGGAAGAAAATGGAAGAAAATGGGCGGAAATGATTTCAGTCACTGATCATGAGTGAAAATGGAAGAAAATGGATGATCATAAGACTCAATTCTGCCTTCTAAAACACAGAGAGAGGGGTCTATATGGTAGAGAGGACTTATTGGTTAATGTTCTGACTGATAAAAACACTAGCCAAGGCCGGGGGGGATGCAGGTTTTCTCTAAATTAGCTGCAGAGGTGAGGGGATATATTGTACTGTGTGCACTAAAATGTTATATGGCACTTTGGCACAGTGGTTATGTTGTGGCCTGAGCCACCTGCAGTGGCTTACAAAGCAATGCTGGTGTCACTGGTTTGATTCTGCCAGGTAGCAGTATACATTTTCTCTGTCTGGCCAACTCTCATGAAAATGGGCAATCATGGGCAAAATGAATGATCATCCATTCTGCCCATGATCTCCCATGATCACTAGGCAGGGTCTGTTTTCTGCCATTATCAAGGCCAAAATGGGTAATAATGTATTTTGCCCATGATCACCTATTTTGGTCATTTTCTGCCATGATCATTAGGTGTTTGATTTGCTGATGTGTGGTTGTTCCATGTAAATCTCCTTGTCAAGTTTGCCATAGAGAAAGGCTGTTTTGACATCTAGTGCTTGGATATCCCAATCCTCAATAGTGGCTAGTGCTAGTAATATGTGCATGGTTTCAAAGTGTACTACAGGAGAGAACAATTTGTCATAATCTATTCCTTCGACTTGTGAGGAATCTTTAGCAACAAGTTGTGCCTTGTAACAGCCATCTGTTTTGACATCAAAAACCCATCTGGATTTTATAGCTTTTCAACCTTGAGGTAAATCTAAAAGTTCATAAACATTATGTTCTTGTAGTGATTTGAGTTCGTCATGACAAGCAGCCATCCATTTCTTCTGTTCATCTTTAGACAGAGTAAGGATGTCTTTATATTGCCATTGACATACATTGTCAGTTGACAAAGCTGATGCCATAATGTAATCAAGGTAACAAACTCCCCCTTCCTGAGAAAGAATTTGTACATAATTGACCATTTCATCATTAGTTTAAGGTGGAGTTCAATCAATCTCAATTTGATCATGATCTTGATCCATTTCATCCTCATTTGACTGTTGAATTTGATGTTCTGTGGGTGGAATTTCATCATGGTCATGACTACTACCTTGTATGAATTCTTAATCAGGAATATCATCTTGATCATTAGAATCAGGTAAGTTATTATATGTACATAGATGTAGTCTTTCTTGGATAGGCATATGACCCATAGTGTCTCCATACTACTGTGGTACATGAGTCTGTCTTTTAGGATGATAATATGGCAAATCTAGAAAGGACCTAATTTTATTTGTTTTACATTACTTTTGAATCAGAACACTTTAATATGACACAAGATAATGGGTAATAAGGACTAGAGTGAGCCCAGTCTGCTAGTCATTGCCTTGGAGAAGCTACAGTGTGTTGGAAAGTACAAAAAGCTATATGATACACTATACAGAGGTGTCTAAGCTGTACATTCTGACTTATCTATGTATCAGATCTGAAGCAGATCCTTCCCAAAACCTGTAGGGAACCTAACTATGACTATACAAATGTGTTGGCTAGTTAACTGAACTCTCTCAAAGTGCTATCAATGGGATTTTTCAATTTATTCACTTTTCTATAACATCTGCAAAGTGCAACATGCAGTCATACAGTACAGAGGTACTTATCAGAACAGAGAGACAACTTGGAAAGGAACAATCAGAATGATCAGACATTGGAGTTCAATATGCAGATCAGAATCAAAGCCGATGATCTCTTAATAAAGAGTTCTAATGTGGCACAAATAGACGAAATTACTTAACAAGGGGCAATGCAACCTCAGAACAAGTGTAGCTACATGACTACAGATACAACAAGACATATAATTGATATCTAAGGAATGTGAAGTTCTAGATAAGATCAAGAACAAATTATCAAAGGAGACAGGAACAGGAACAGTATGTTCCAGCCTTGAAAGCTTTGAAACCTGGACATTGGCAGCTGTGCAGATGCTGGAAAAGAGAATGTGGAACAGATGGACTCATCCATTCATCCAGACCCACCTAGAAAAGAGAAAAATCAAATATCTAAGAGTCCAGAACACTGGAAAGCGGATACCTGTGCAGATATGATCAGATACCCTAATGGCCAGACTCTGTGACATCCAAATATTCCCTCTTTTAGCATTTCAGTTACTCTTTTATTATTTCCTGAATTATCAGACATTATTTATATTTTCTTGTAGATATATTCCATGGACCATATATAAGAATAGCCAGAATTCATATATACTCAAGTAACTCTGCCTCTCTGATTGTGAATACATGACAAGTTTGTTTGGTATATAAATTTGTGTCCCATTCCAGTTTTGCTTCCTCACTTCAGGCCCTGGAGATTGGTCCTGAGTGACTCCAGAGAGATAGACATCTGATAACAAACTTGCATAGTAAAGAGATAAGAGTAACATCTTGAGTGCGTTATAGCATTTTTCCAAGAGACACTTTACACCAAGAAGGAGCCTTGGGCACTTGGAGTGTGGCCTGTGTGTGTATCAGGTTGTGACACACTTAGAGTCTTAGCAAGGGGTGTGCCTGCACTGAACTCTTTGTAGAAATTGGTCTAGGACCTTTTCCAGTACACTGTGTGCTGTAGTTGTCTTAAGAAAGTCTTGAACTCCATTGGGTCAGACTATATCAGCTATCGAGTCTTTGTATGGGACTGTAGCTCTTGTGTTTGTGCTTTGTACACAGTGTTCTTTGTGTTTTATGTGTGTGTGTTTGTGATATAAACCCTTTTAAAACCATATATACTCCTCTAGAGGTGAACACCTTGAAGTAGATTGCTTCAATAAGAGAGAATCAACCTAGCTAAGAGTTTTGTTGACATTCTAAGTGTGGCAACTCTGATCATGCCGATCCACACTTGCACAACAAACTGAGTTAGACTTTTGGAGGTTATCTTTTGGGTAGTTTTCCACTAGTCTTATTTTAGACAAATTAATGACTCTGTTGATGTTGACTTGGGTCAAACATCTGTACTCTCCATCACATTCTCCTGTTAATAACATGTATTTCAGGATTTATTGGGTTTTGCAATGGTGCAGTATTCTTAGGTCGCACAGGATCATTACCTCCATTGTTAGGATGATTAGGTTGAGGGAAATCAGGATGATCGTCATCATCATCATCAGATTATGGTTGATTATTACTAGTAAAAGGAATAGATAAGATTTCATTGGTTGATTGTAAGGTTTGATCAACTGAATTAGATGGATATGGAAAATCTTCTTCATTAAAGTCTGCTTGAGCAGCCATGAATATTGTCTTATCCTGTTGCATAAACTGATATCCTTTAGTATTAGGAGTGTAATCTAGAAATGTCATATGTTCCATTTTCTTTGAAAGTTTGTTCTTGCATTGTTCTTTATGAATAAAAACATATGCTGAACATCCTAGTGTTCAAAAATATGATACATCAGGTACTTTCTTACTATAGATTTTGATTGGAGTTTTCCAATCTAAGTGTTTATTAGGAGTGCAATTATATACATGTACAGCACTGTTCATCATAAATTCCCATCAAGATTGTGGTAAGGATGCATGATAGCAGAATTTTTCGGCTTTTTCCACAAGAGTACGAATTGATCATTCGACTCTTCCTTGTTGCTGATGTATATGAGGTGCTGAGTTTCACATTTGAATTCCATTATCTTTAAGATATGATTGGAACTCATTTCTAAAAAATTCTCCACCATGATCAGTTTGAACACATTTAATAACTTTACCAGTTTGCTTTTTGGTTAATGCACAAAAGCATTTGAAACTAGTTAGTGTTTCAAATTGATTCTTAGTTCATTGATGATAAATCCATCCTACTGAGGAATGGTCATCAATTAGAACTAAAGTATAATGATTCTGGTGATAAGAATTAATAGGAAACCCCTTAATACCCATATGAATAAGTTCTAGGATATTTTCAACACACTTTTGAGAACTAGAGTAAGGTTTTAATGCTGTTCCTCATTTGGCACATCCTTTACATAAGGACTTTTTAGATCTTTGTTTCTCAATGGAGAATCCTTTGCAGTGCTTCATACAGTTTGTCAATACACAATAAGGTATATGATCAAATCTGTTATAGGCAATTACAGGATCAGTTGATTTAATCTTGAAAGCAAGAATAGTAATTGCTTTGTCTTCTTTAACAGAGGAAGCATGTAGGTATGTGTACCCATCTCTTTCTGGTTTTGCAAATAGCAACATGAAGAGTTTACCATTAGCTTTTGAAGTTATAGAGGTTTCTGGGAACAAATATTTAATGTCGTAACCATTTATGATATATTTATTCCCAGCTAGAAGTCTATGATTTGCTTTAGGCCAATAGAACACCAGATAAAGTTTGACCATATGGGTTTCTCCAAGTGAATTGGTATGATGAATAATTACAGTTTCTTGATGAGTTATGATATCTGATCCAGTGACACCAATTATTTGTTTGGGTCCTGTTAGGATCTCATTTAATTCAAGGAAATTGGACTTAAAAGGTGTCACAGGATTGGTTGCAGCAGTATCAAGAGCCCATTCATTTGTTTGTGGTTCTACTGATACAAGTTTTTTATTACTAATTTTAGTCATCATACATTGTACAATATTACTATTTACAGAAGTAGAAAGAAATTGTCCATTGAGCATAGATGTTTGCTCAGAATCAATGTTCGTTTCTATTAATTTATTAGTGATGCTGCTCTTAAGATCAATTTGATCATACCAATCATAATAGTCCACTTCGTTTACAATGTAATCATTGTAATTTTCATTCCAATCTTCTTTGTCAAAGTCCTCTGAATTCAAGTTCTTCCCTTCATTTTTCCCTTGAGAAATTGCATCTTTATCAAAAGGAACAACATCCGCAATGTTGATCTTATCAAAAGATTCAACACAAGCTTGGATGTTTGAATAACCTTTAATAAATTCAGGTACTTCCAGTTGAGGATTATTGACTGTAATGGAAGTAATATTAATTCCCAAATCTGGCATTATAGGCTTTGATAGTGGTGACAGTGCCACAATATCTATATTTGGCACTTCCAAGGTGTCTCCTTTAGGATAAGGAGTTTGGGGTCAAATTGGTTTCAGTTGGAAAAGTGTCTGATTACTAAAGTAATCTTTGATTTGGTTCCAAGCTTCTTCTTGAGTGATTTTTCTGAAAGTGTTTTTACTGACCATGAACTCATAAGGGGGTGGAGTTGGTTCTCTACCAAATTTGAACATGGTATCACCAATCTTTACTTGTTTGAAGAGTTCTAGTTTAAAACATTCTTTCATTGCTTTGAAGAAGTCTTTAGTTGTTTGCTGGTTTGTTTTCCAATTCTTTTTTAATTTTCACTGCTTCTTCCTTGAATTTAATTTGTATATCATCAGCCATGACAACTGATTGATTTGGTTGTTTCCCCATTCATTTGTCAATGACATCAGGATGTTTGGCTTGGCATGCCAGTGAATCACATCTGTGTTCAGCAATTTCCTTCCTGTGTTGGAATTGTTCAACAATTTTATTTTGTTGTTCCTGAAGTTTCTTTGGATTGACAACAGGACAATTCTGAATCATTTGATCTTGAAGTTGTACCCATGCTTTGGTATGCTTTCAAGGTAATTGATTGTAATTTGGATGAAGGGAATCCCATGGATTTTTAGTATTGAGAGAATCCCAAACTTTGTTGTTCTTCTCTTTGTTATGCCAGGTTTCGGCATATTCCCTTTCCTTTTTCCAAGGATCATTATTGATAGGGGTATAAATTGGATCTTGTTCCAGAGACAATTCTTCCATAAAAGACTTTTTAGTGGATTTCTTATTGAAACCTCAAGAATGTCTTTTTGGTGGGAAGCCCTCTTGAGTGCTATAGAATTGAATCAGGAAGCAGGTAGCAGCAACTGGCCAGTTGTTGAGATGATGTGGGTAGTCACAGTTACAACAGAAAACTGTTTTATAATCCATGTTTAGTTTGGGGGTTGGCACACTGGATGGCCTGGGTGTTTCCCAATCAATATAATCAATTGGCATGTCTCCAAATTTAAAAGGTTCATTGACCTGTTGTGCTGGATCAAAGTCCCTGTTAAATTTTTCTAGTGCAATACATTGAGACATATTGGGTGGCATTTGATTATATTTATACTCCCCCTTACTAAGGTATGTGACATATCTTGGTAGTCCCATGGTGCATTTTTGGCAATCTTTATCACAAACTGCAGAAGGATGATGATGGAATTCTAATTTCCTATAGTTTGGCCTATAAAGGGCCTCATCCTTTGTCACTATGCAGTTTAATATTGTAACCAATGGTTTTATTGGTTGACAAAGTGCAAACAGAGTATTTCTGATGTGTGTGAAAAAGATCCAATACATATCACCATCATTATCACGATCAGCCATTTGCCAGAGTCCCATGCCACAAAATTGTGTATGACATTCATCTCACCATGTCCACTTATGACATGCTTCTGAGCAAAAAGATATTGGGGTGGAATGAGGTGTGAAGGAAGTTGAATTAGAAAAATGTTCATATATCTCCAATGCCTCTAGGTAATCAACTACAGAAAGTTCTTTCTTGTAGTCAATTCCTAGAAATGTAGCTCTGTTGCAAATATAATCTCTTTTTAATTCAATTTGGTCAAGAATGTTCTTAGCAAAATTGGAGGATACTAATTTTTCCTCTAATGTGGGATTTGTATACAACACATCTAAGACATGTTTATGTGCATCTGGCATGTCTATCATAGTTGGATCATTTGGTGCTTTCGGAATTCAACTATTAATGTGAATTTCCTGCCATTGTCGTCAAGCTTTATCCTTATGGCCTTTGCCATTTAGAGGTTTGGCAGGTTGTTTCTCTTCTGACTTATTGATAGGAAGTCTAGAAGGAGTGTTTTCTGAAATATTGGTTGGAATAACATCTTGTACCTGGTTAGGGTACTTATGGAAAAGTAGATGTCTTCCAGAGCAAGTTGGTCCAAAGACCAGTTCCTGTCGAAGTGATATGGGGCAAGAGGACGTTGAGCCTAGCTCTTAGTCATTGCCAGCAGCATAGCAGTGTAGTGGTAAATGTGTCTTCAACTCACATTGTTATATGGGGGTGATCCCTATATATGACTTGCTAGTCACTTGTGACAATGTGCAGATAAGAGAGTAAATTCTCTGTGTACCGAAGAGTACAGGAAGAGGTTGAGGTCTTAAGGATTAAGCCTCATACAGGTGTCCTTATATACTATTCTAGTGTTTACCTATGTAGATGCCTAATCCTACTAGATATATCGAACAATGGATATCTACTTATGGTGAACAATAAGTATCTAAGTATAGATCTTATTGTTCTGAATGACTCAGACAATGGGCTGCTGTGGCCGCAGCCTGAATCTACCAGATATAGGTAGTTCTGTATAAGGCAAGCTCTGCACCTGGACAGTCTGCTGCGCAAGACAATAGAATCTAAAAATAGCTATCTTATTGTGCTAAGTATAGCTTCTCTATTGTTCTTCTAATTGACTTGGACTGAGTCAAACTGCTTCTAGGATCTTGAGATCTATGGATGTGGATATGTGTTCAAGATCATGTGATAGTCATGTGATGACTTCACATTATCTCAACATGCCCCCATATCTGTGACTGTATATTGAAGAATATTGTTAAGCATTAAAGGTGATGCCTAATTTTGCTTGTAGGTATTCGAAGGTGGGATAGGCAAGGTTTTTAGTGAATATATCAGCTATTTGATCCTTTGTAGGAACATATCTGATATCTATCCCTCGGTGTTCTGTACATTCCCATATGTGATGATAATGCATGTCAATATGTTTTGATCGTTGCATTGTGACATCGTTGTCTGTAGGGAATATAGATTCTTGGTTATCGAGAAGTAAAGGGAACTGATCAAGATTGTAACCAATTTCTGAAAAAAGGTTCTTGATACACTGAATTTCGCAAGCACAGTCAGAGGCTGCCATATATTCTGCTTCAGTGGAGGATAAAGCTAAGGTTTTCTGTTTCATAGAAACCCAGCTGACAGGTCCTTCAGCAAACTGAATAATGTATCCTGCCTGTGATTTTCACTTCCTTGTTGGATCTGATGCCCATTCTGCATCTGAATATGCAATGAACCCTTTAGTGGTGTTTCCTCTATAATTGATAGAGTATCGGCAAGTTCCAAGCAAGTATTTCATAATGTACAGTGCTCGATCCAAGTGTTCTTTGGATGGATTTGAAGAAAACTGTGACATTTTGATTACTGCAAAGCTAATGTTGGGCCTTGTGCCTAAGCACAAGTATAGTAATGATCCAATCACTGATTGGAATTTGGCTTTAATGTCTAGATCTGGATCCAAGTTATTGTCTTCAGGTTTGTACCCGGTAGGGAGTGGTATCCGTGCAATTTTGGCGTTAATAATTCCAAATCGTTGGAGAATTTTCTCCAGATAATCATATTGATTGATGGAGATTGTTCTCCATTTTCAATCCCTAATGATTCTCATACGAAGGAATTCTGTTGGTTCGCCTAAGTCTCTGCATTCCCATATGGTCATAAATTCATTCTTCTTCTTCCATAGTAGGGTATGATTTGAGCCCATGAATAATGCATCATCAACATATATGATGACTAGGATAATGTCATTTCCTTGTATATATACATAGACACCAGAGTCTGAAGAACATTGTGTGAATCTGAGTTTCTTCATCAATTGTTTGCAGGCTTTCCACCAGGAATGTGATGCTTGTTTTAAGCCATACAAAGTGCAGTGTAGTTGCCAAACTTTGGTTTTGTCCTTTATGAAGCCTTTGGGTTGTTCCATGTAAATTTCTTTCTCTAATTCGCCATATAGAAATGCTGTTTTCACATCCAGTGCTTCTATATCCCAATCTTCAATAGCTGCTAAGGCAAGTAGTAGTCTGATAGTGTTATACCAGACTACAGGAGAGAAGACTTCATCATAATCTATTCCTTCGATTTGTAAAAAACCTTTCACAACAAGTCTAGCTTTCTTGCGACCATTAGACTTGACATCAAAAACCCATCTGGATTTGATGGTTTTCTGACTGTGAGTAAGGTTACTTCTTTGAAAACGTGTTGCTGTCGTAATGAAGATAGTTCTTCTTTGCATGCCTTGAGCCATTCTACTTGTTCATTCTCAGAACAAGTTAGAATATGTTACGAACACACTTTGTTTGGTTTGCTTATTGTTGAACTCTATACTACCACATGATCGCGTTATTCCTTTTCTTTCTATGACTTCCCTTTTGCTTCAATATGACTATAAAATGGCTCCAATGTAGTATTACTAAACGTTCTCTCAAGTTCTATGGTGTTCTAGTAGATACAAACAAGTATATACATTGTACGTATTTAAGGACTGTAAAACTGGGTCTTAGCTCTTCAGCTTGACCTGGTTAATCATAACTTGTGTTTAGCAGAGAACTGTCGGAACTCAGAACCTCAGAAACCTCTGAGTGAACTCAAACTTGAACCTTAGCTCAACTTTACCACATTGGTATTGTTGAGTGTTGACGTTGCTGTGCAAGTGACATAACATAAGGTCAAGCTGATCAAATGCCGACCCACCAAGGTTTAGGCATCACTCACCACAATGCCCCCAAAGTCACCGTTGACTGCGGAAGAAGAACAGAAGATCGATAAGGACATCTCGTTGACAGAACAGCTACCCAGACTAGGGATCAGCATCCCAGGGAACCCCACATCGACTTCGCATACAATTATAACCCGCCATCACTGGCAGACTGCCATCCAGCAGTTGAGCAACTTGCTTGGGCCAGAAGAAATAACAGATACTAAAGAACTAGCAGTTGAAGAGACCAAGAACAGCTCAACTCCAGAATCCATTGAAGAAGACTCGCCTACAAACGAGAACTTGAACTCATCAGACAAGAAGACAGAGAAATTACCTGAAGAATCAACCAGCTTATCGCTCTTCAGCGCTTATGAAGAAGAAACAATGTCCAAAGGTGGCAGCTCAACCCTGAGGTCGAAGCCGAAGGAGGAGAAGAGCCAGACCCAGATGATGATCGAAATCTTGACTGCAGTTCTGGAAGAAATGGAAAAGAAGAAGAAGGACAAGGGATTCAAAGTAGCGGCTCCGGACCCTTTTGAAGGAGATAGAAAGGACACGAAGAGGTTTCTTATGGAAGTCGAAATCTATATCTGCATGCACCCAACTGATTATGACACAGACGAGAAGAAGTGTCTATTTATGCTGTCCTATCTCTGAGGACGAGAAACCCAGTCATGGAAAAAGACCCAAACTGAGAAGATCTTTAACTGAAAAAGCAAAGACCCGGAACTTACATTTGACAAACTCAAAGATGAGTTCAAGAAACATTATTTGCCAGCAGACATACAGGCTGAGGCACAGATCTGAATTGAGGAATCAAAGATGACCAAAAGAGCAGACAACTACGTAAACGAATTCAGGGTCATGGCCGACGAATCAGGATACGATGATCAAGCGCTTATTCACATCTTCTGGAAAGGCCTACCAAACTCACTAGTGGCGAAAATTCTGAACCAACTGCAAGGGAGACCCTCCGACTTGGAAGGATGGTACGAAGCGGCCATCCGATATGATGAACAGTATAAGTACTACGAGGCAGTACAGAAGCCCAAGAAATTTAGGGTTGTTGACGACAAAAAGAAAAAGGTCACTATCAACTGAGTAGAGACTCAACTGAATGAGGAAGAATGGAAGAAGTATATGGCCAATGGACGATGCTTCCAATGCGCTAAGCAAGGCCACATGGCCAGAGATTGCCCTACCAAACAGAAGGAGAGAAAAGAAGAGAAAAAGAAGCGGAGCGCCTGGGAGGCTTATGTAAAAATCCAAGCTATTGTGTGGGAACAAGAAACGGAACAGCAGATGGAGTTATTGGACATTATGGAAGCAGAGGGTTTTTAAAATAGCAGAAGAGGCCGATGCTCTCCCCACCACTACCAATTACTATCTCGAACGTTGTAATAGCTAAGCAGAGTCGCAATTCTATGCACATTCCATTGTCTTACAACAACAAGATAGAAAAAGTCAGAACAAACACGCTTCTAGATTCCGGAGCAGGCAGACTCTTCATGAGTCCAGAAAAAGCTGTAAAATTGGGGCTAACACCCAGTCAACTACGTCACAAGATCAAAGTATTCAACATTGATGGAACCCCCAATAAAACAGCATGGATTATGCAATTGGTAACGGCCACATATGTCATTGGAACCAAGGAAATGACTGACACCTTTCTGATCTCTAGGTTAGAAAAGAAAGAAGTTATTTTGGGATTACCCTGGTTAAGGAAGTACAACCCAGATGTCAACTGGATCACAGGACACACCACCTTCCCGAACTGACGATACGTGAAAATCCCTCAAGTTCGCGGAGTCCTGAGCTTTGAACTTTCGGAGGAGTCTCTCTGAAGGGTAGACATCAGAGCTAAGTTATCCGCTTCCCAACAACTTGAACACAGCATTAACCAACAGGACAAGGACACTCGCAGCACAATACCCAATTACCTAAGGGAGTATCAAGACCAATTCGAAGATAAGGCAGCTGAACGATTCCCAGTATCTCGGTCCTATGACCATGTGATCAAGCTCAAACCGGAATTCACACCACGAGACTGTAAAATCTATTCTCTTACGGCACTGGAACAAACCAAATTGGACAACTTCTTGTGAGAAAATCTTCGAAAAGGGTACATTCGGAAGTCGAAATCTCCCATGGCATCACCGTTCTTCTTCGTAGAAAAGAAGAAAAAGGGGAAATTACGACTGACGCAAGACTACTGACGGCTGAATCATGGGACCATCAAAAATGTGTACCCTTTACCTCTTGTATCGGACCTAATTGACAAATTAAAAGACGCCACCATCTTCTCGAAATTAGACCTGTGTAATAGATACAACAACATTCGAATCAAAGATGGAGATCAGTGGAAAGCCGTGTTCAAGACCAACCAGGGGCTGTTCGAGCCCACAGTAATGTTCTTTGGACTTATGAATTCGCCGGCTACTTTCCAGGCTTTCATGAATGACGTTCTGCAAGACTTTATGGCTGAAGGATGGTGTCTGGTGTACATGGACGACATCTTGATATACTCGAAAACCGAAGAAGAACATCATAATAGAACTAAAAGGTTACTTCAACGGCTGAAAGAACAGGACCTCTACCTTAAGCCGCATAAGTGCCAATTTGACATTTGCGAAATAGACTTCCTGGGGCTGATCAATGTGCCTCTCTCAATGCAATCATTGAGGAGACAAATGTATATGTGGCTAATCTGGCTTTCAATGCAATGGCCAGTGGACCAAACCCTCTGATCTTGCAGGAGCCGATGATGGTACTGTCTTTCCCAGTTAACTCTGAGCGACTCGAACTTCAACTCCGTACCCAATTGTTTGGGTTAGGTCCCCTCCCCGTGGATGTTTGTGACTCAAATCCAAATGATCCAGCATTCATATGAGCAGCAGAGACGTACCAAGCCAGGATTGGGGCAGCTGTGGAGCTTGCCTGCGATCAGAACTGACTTTGCCCCGTCGTTCCGGAACAGAGCCTATTTTACCTAGGCCAACTAGTCCTGCCCCCTTGGTCCCCAAACTTGAGCCCCCCTCCAGTTCTGATTCCACCTCTGGGCTCACCTACCCTTCCAACAGCCCAAGTCGTGATTCCTCCCCCATCTATGCCCAGTCCATTGGTGTCGCCTCAGCATCTCCCACTCCCACTGCTGAACCTCAGCCTGACACTGCACCGCCACCCCCCCGTCTTTGACCCCTTCAACATCAACGACGGACAACTCGCCCCCTCCCTCAGTACCTTTCTTGGCAAATGGACAGTTCAATCCCACCTTTATCAGCATCTGAGATGCCGTCCGCACCCACCCAGGAATTCAGATCGATACAAGGACATTTACCAACCCCCTGGCCCCCTATAACTACTCCGGCACCAGCTTCAGTATGGGACGATGAGAACATCTCCGAAACCACAGAACAGGCTGAACAGAGAGCTATGGTGGAAGAGGTGCACAAGTTTTTTTGTGCCCTGTGTGCCAGATGGCATACCACCATGCCCAAAACTGTCCGAGCTACCGTTGCAAGGAGTGCAGATTATTTGCGCCTGGACATATTCCTTGGCATTGCAATCTCCAATGAAGGCCACATCAATTTCCTCGAACGGACAATCCTGGGAGCACACGGCCTCCTAACTACAATCTCTATGGGTGTGACTATGACAATGACCTCTACGGTGACAGAGAACAATGAGGCAACGGCTGAAGAAAATGTAGAAGACCCAGACGATTTGGTACCGGTCTTCGTGGGAATACCCGACAGAGAGGCACAGGAGGTGACGTTGCCAGATGGACGTGTAGTGACTGTGGTCAGATTGGGATCTACCACGTAAAAGAGGGGGTAGTGTTACAAACACACTTTGTTTGGTTTTCTTATTGTTGAACTATGTACTACCACATGATCACATTATTCCTTTTCTTTCTATAACTTTCCTTTTGCTTCAATATGACTATAAAACGGCTCCGATGTAGTATTACTAAACATTCTCTCAAGTTCTATGGTGTTCTAGTAGATACAAACAAGTATATACATTGTACATATTTAAGGACTGTAAAACTGGGTCTTAGCTCTTCAGCTTGACCTGGTTAATCATAACTTGTGTTCAGCAGAGAACTGTCGGAACTCAGAACCTCAGAAACCTCTGAGCGAACTCAAACTTGAACCTTAGCTCAACTTTACTGTGTTGGTATTGTTGAGTGTTGATGTTGCTGTGCAAGTGATGTAACAGAATATCTTTATATATCCATTCTCAGACGTTGTCAAAATTTGCAGCACATGCAAGAATTGAATCTAGTTGATGCCAAACTCCCCCTTTCTGTTCAACATGTGTGAGAAAATAGGATGGATTATCTGCAAGATTTTCATATGTTTGAGCAGAAACTGAGACAGATTCAGCAGGAGTATCGGTAGCTCTGCCGTAAGAGTGTGTGTTTTGTTGAATTTCAACTGGGTTACGAGTACCAAATGCACTTCCATACCAATTAGGAATGTGAGAAGGTCACATAGAGCGCCGGAGTTCAATCTGTTGATGTGGCACAGGTGCTGAAATTGGTACATTATCGACTGATGTTGGATCATCAAGATCTTCATGATTAAGATCAGGTGCTGCAGGATGATCTTCAGGGTTATCCTCTGGATTGGGTAATTGATTGGTGTCCCAATCAGTAATGAAGTGGTCGGTATCATGTTGTAAGGAAGATGGTAAAGGTATATTGGTGGCGCGTTTAATAAGCGATGATTCAATTGATGAGGTTTTGCACTTTGGAAAATCACTTTTGTCAAAGATGGCAGTAGATGAAGTAAAGGTCCTGCCTGTGTTTCTCATAAAGAGATAAGCCTTGGAGCCAGGAGCATATCCGATAAAGATCATTTTCTCTGTTTTGGGTGCTAATTTGTGTGCTTGGAGCTCTTTATCAAGGTATACATAGGTGGTGCATCCTGGGGTTCGAAAATAAGAAACATCTGGTTTCTTTCCATCAAGGATTTCAACAGGTGTTTTCCATAACAAGTGTTGGTTTGGAGTTCTATTATAGACATGAACAGCAATTTGGAACATATAAGTCCACCAGGCAGTAGGAAGACATGCTTTGAAACGGAATTTTTCTGATTTCTCATGAATAACACCGTTAAAGCGCTCAATTCTACCAGCCTGTTGATGTTCATGTGGAGTGGAATACTGTATTCATATTCCAGAATCTTTAATATACCTCTGGAATAAGGTCCCAAAGAATTCTCCCCTGTAATCAATATGCAGTGTTTTAATAAGCTTCCCAGTTTGTTTTTTGATTTGAGTTCTAAATATTTTAAAGGAGGCTAAAGTTTCAAGTTGTGTTTTTGATTTTTGTAAAGTAGTCCAGCCAAAACTGGAATGGTCATCAATGATCATTAATGTGTATTTGTATTTTTCTGGGTAAGAAACCACAGGGAATTCCACCAAATCCATATGGATTAGTTCTAGAACTTCAGATGCTCGTTTCGAGAAGTTTGGGTACGACCTTTGCTTTATGCCCCCATAAGTGCATCCAGTGCAAAGGTGTTCAAACTTCAACGATTCTTTCATGGAAAAACCTTTACAGGCATCGTGACACTTTTTGAGTACTAACTCTGGAATGTGTCCAAAACGATTGTGTGCAATGATAGGATCCACTGTTTTAGTAGTGGCAGTGGAAGCAAGAGCCTGAAGAACATTGAGATGCTCAATGTATGTCTCTAGATATGTGAACTTGTACTTATCCTGTCCAGAGAATAAAGACAGGAGCAAGTCCCTATTCTTCTATTGAATCGAGGTTTCCAGATGAGAGTATATGATATCACAACCTCTCATTGTGAATTTATTTCCGGCTAGGAGTCGAAATGTGATAAAATACTGGAGACAATTTGACTTGATGAATATCCTTATTGGAGTTTTGGTGTGAGATAATAACGGTTCCAGCTTTGGTGATGGTGTCACCTCCGTTGACCCCTTGAATATGTATAGGGTTTATCTCATGTAACTCAGAGAAATCTCCAATAAATGGACTTATGTGGTTGGTCACAGCAGAACCAAGAACCCAATATGCAGAGTTCGATTTCAAACTATTATTACTAGTACAATCAACCACTACGTACAAGGTGTTCTTTTCATGCTATTAATACAAAGGAAATACACTCAGAATACTGCTATATATTTACTTCTAGACAACACTCAGAAAACTCTATTAGTTTCAAGCTATCATCACATATTGAAAACAGCAAGCATATTCTGTATTTTAATTTCCAGAAGAGTCTGTATTTTCTAATAATTTTATAACAATGAAATTATAAAATTATCCTTTAGTTTTCTAATTACAAATATACTAGATTTTCTGCCTTATAAAATTTTGAATATTATATCAAGGAAAACATGTTAAATACAAAAGGAAAATTATATGAAAACTATCTGAAAACTGCTATAAGATATAGTATTTCCACATAATTTTCCTACCATTTTCCTAGTGTTTTCCTAGTGTTTTCTCTGACTTTCCCACAATAAAAAATTTGGAATTTTTATCTTATCTTATCAGCATTTTCTGAGTATTTTCAACCAGAGAAAATTTAATGTTTTCTCAGCATGGAAATTATTCTAATATATTGTATTGTCTATTAATTCTCAGAACTTGAAAATTTAGCATCCTCCAGACATATTCTTGTTGAGGGGACACAATTAAAATTTAGAATTTATAAATGCTTTTTTGAAAATCTTCTTTGCAAGAAGATTAAGTGTTTTCTCAATCAGAAAACTATGTTAAAAGAACATCTCGTACGTAGTAAACTAAAGTACAGAACATATTGGTTGCACAGACATTTACAACACAATCTTCAATATTTTTAAGAAAAATATTGGTGTAAGAATTGTTCTGTTCAGTGTGATTAGTACTGAGAGGAATAATAGGGCCTTGACCATATCAATTATAATAGTCTGCCTCGTTTTGTTCATAGTTGTAACAGTTTTCTTCTTCCCATTGTGCAATTTCAGGAGGAGGAGTTGGGGCAACAAGAGGATTATAGAATGAGCTAATATGGTTTTCATTGCCAGTTACGAAGGTAACATTATGTGGAGCATCATTTGGATCCTCTGATCGTCGCAGGACAAATTGTTTGTCTGAATGTTTTAAGTCAACTGGTATCTCTCCTGTTTGAAAGGTTGGCACGATTGCGTATTCCAGGGTTGGATTATGAATTACAGCGCCTATAATATTGGATGATCCTTGTGGTGGTGGAACATGAAGTGGTTCCAGTGAGGAAGTAACTGGTAGTGGTGCATCAGAAGGACCATCCACCCAACTTGGCAGTTGTGACCAAGTTTGTATTCCAACAAGAGAGCAAGCCGATTCAGGGTGATGCATCTCATGCCATCCACATGGCATAAGATCAGTCCAAGGTGTAGTGGCTGTGTTTGGCCATGTTGGTTCCATTTGAGACAGACCAGCACTATTATCCAGAGTTCCGGAAGAATGCAAAGTGGATCCTGAAGGACCTGGGTTTTTAAAAAATTCATTAGACCTTGGTCTAATAGCAGTATCGATCACAGATTGATCGACGATATCTCTAGATTCCTTTAGGAATGTAGAGTCCAGATCAGTTTCCATAACAGTTCATCCGGAAATCTCACTAAAGAATTTTTGAGTTTCTTTGCTTACTGTTTCAGTTTCAACATCAGAACAGTCAGTTTCCAAATGAGTGGTATTATGCTAGGAGCAGAAAGCTCTCAAGGTGCTGCTCTCACCTATTTTTCCCTTTTTGGGTGAAGGTGGATTAGTGACAGGGCTGGCATAATAACCATCATCATCTTCGACTTGTTGTTCAATTCTTTTATGCTTTTCAGCACGTTGCATCCATATTACAGATCTTGGAGTGATGTTTGGAGGTAAAGCATTTTGTCTTTTTACAATACGTCCAGAGCATACTCGCACTCGCCAAGATGTAAGGTGAGGCTTTGTGTCCTGTCGCCTTTGTGCAGCGTCTGGATAGAAATATCTGATGGGCTTTCCTTTCTTAATGGTGTCGATATTCACATTAAGAGGGGGCCATTTCTTTAATTCACCAGGTTTCATGCCAGTTTGATCCATGTTAATTCAGAAAGATTTTGTAGGGAAATCTTCGTAGTGTGGAATGTGCACTAGAGCAGTGTGGCAGGGATTGCGACTTTCGCTTTCTTCTGCCCATATATCAAGGGTGTGTGATTCCCTACAAGTGGTGCAGTATAGAGCTTGTGAATCGATAAATGGTTTAGCTGGTTCAGGAAGCTCGGTATAAAATTCAGGGATTCTGTCTTTGTAGACGATGGTGAGGTCAACTGGATTTCCAATAATAGAAAGTGGTTGCAATATTTCATCACTGTTATTGACAACTGTCTGGCCTAGATAGTAAAGGCCTTCACCATGATATTCGCCTTGACAGAGATGATTGGAGCATATTGGGCAAGTAGAGAGGCATTTAGCTTCTGGGTGGCAATGTAGTTCCATGAGGATGAATTCATCAGTCACGAATAGTTCATCTAAGCCTAAAACATGAAGTGATGCATCAACTGGTTGAGGAATATCATTGAAGAGATATTCTGGAGGAGTGCAATATGTCCAGTATCTTGCACCATCTGGTTTTTCCTGTAATACTGCATAAACACCCATGCCTAGGTGTTGTGACCATGGTTCAATTTTGTGCTTGCACAGTTCGCATTGGCTGGAACACAAAGCAAAGATACTCTGGTGAGGTTGCAGGTGTCTATAAACCATTGGCTTGTGAACGGCTAGGTACATTATTTCAAGATAGTTTTGAATGCATGGTTCATCCAATAATCCTTCTTGCCTAGCTTTATTGATGATGTATTGCATTTTAATCATTCCCAATTTAATAAATTCATCTGGGAATTGCACAAGGAATTCATCAAGAGAGTTGATCCAGGTAAATAATGGATTTGGTACGATGATGGGTGGAGTGGAATGTGTTAGAGGAATCAAGTAATGTCCTCTTAAGGCATGAAGAGAGAAATTGTTTGGAACAGAAGGGTCTGGGAAACTAGGTACCAAAGTAATTGGTCCTGATCCACAATAGACACTAGATTCCATGTATGAAGGAGGATTCAACTGGGGATAATAACCAGTTGAGTTCATCGGTGGAGTGACAGCTTCCATTGGTTTGGGAGGAGTATTTTCTTTATCCTCATCTCCTTGTGGTACAGTATGGAAGGATTCATCAGATGACTCAAGTTCATCTTCCTCGTCATCTGTATCTTCTTCGCCCAATGATTCTTCGTCATTGTTGTTACCAGTAATTGGTGAAGATAATCTATTATCTGGACAAAAAGGATCTTCAACTTCCTGATCAGAGATTAGTTCTCCATCATCTGTTTTGTATACGATAGATTGTTGACATAGAGGGGCTGAGGAACGTCTACCAGATGCAAGTGACAAAGTCTCGACATCAGGTGTGTTTTCCTCATCTGAAGCTTGTGAGTATTGGTTAGAATACTCCATTTGAGTCTCCATTTCAGAGTCCTCAGCTTCATCACTAGTTCCCCCTTCTTCATCAATTGCAGTGGCGAAGGCCATGTTAACGACATCTTCTCCTTTATCAAAGGCAGCAACAAAGGTATTTTGCTTTTTGCCTTTGTAACTCTTCTTCGTTTGATTAGATTTCTGATGGCTTGGCTTCTTTTTCTGATCCGTTGATTTATGTTGTTGACTGTTTCCCCCTTGTTTGTATCCAGCATTGGATTGATTTCTGGAATTCGGATGACAGTAGGTCTGATTGCCAGAGGACTGATGTCCTCCATGGGGTTGAAAGGGACAATTATTCTGCTTTCGAAAAGTTTGGTAACCTTGGGCGCCAGTGATCCGAGAAACCAAAGCCATATTGGGAGATTCCTCCTGCTCCATTCTCGTTGGATTGAGGAATAAAGAGTGGAAATAGCAAAGTCTTCTTTCTTCTCCACAGTAACGAAGACTTGTGACTTGAAGGTATCCCAAGAGGCTGGGAGAGCCTTCATGAGAATCATTGAAGCCATTCAATCAGCAATCTCAATCTGTTCTTTCTTTAACTTAACAAGGCAGGTCTGAATTAGGTTGTATGTGTTGGTAGGATTCTGTCCTTCACCAATGTAGACAGCAGTGAGGACAGAAAACCATTCGAAGATTTCAGCAAGGTTGAACTTATTATATTCAGCGATTAACACATCCCATGTAAGTTTAGCTGTGTCCTTGATGAAATGTTGAAGAAGTGGACCTAATTTCATTTTGAAAAGACCCATGCATTTGTTATTATATTTGTTCCAGGAGGCAAGTTTGTCTTTATCTTTTTTATCTTCCTCAGAAAGTTTCTTCTGAGTAAGACCTTCTACTATGTTCTGTAGTTCGCAGTAGCCTAAGAAAAGACGTTTGAATTCCTTGAACTTGTTTCTTTCTCCATCAAAGATGGGAACAGAGGAAAGACTAGACATTCCAGATCTAGCACCAGCATTCATGATTGCAACAGTGCTCCTGCCACTAGTGTAGACAGGGAGCCTAATAGAATCTTCAATGTGGGCATGAATGTTAGATCCTGAGTCCAGAAGGACAGGGTTGCTAATGTTAACATTGATTGGTTGATTCTGAGAACGAGTTCGAGGTTGAGACATTCTGTTATCGAAAGATCTAAACGGGCATCATTAGCAAGTATTCATTTGCCAGAGGATGGATTCCGATTATGATCTCTGAAGGATAGAATGTAGGATATTATTCATCATAGTCATGTCTCAGTTGTTGATTCTTCTTGTCATCTGGTCTCATCACCCAGACTGACATTATGTATTGTATGTTATTTACAAGATCTGATTTGCCAAGAGAAAGTCTAAATAAAGCTTGTCTTAAAGATTAATCAAATCAATCAACAAGTCTTTAAATAAACATTTAAATGACTTAGGGCAATCAGAGGGCACTATTTTACGTTTTAAATGTGTACATAATTATATAAACGACTCCTTCCATAGGTGAAGGCAACAAAGTCATTTTATCTAGATGCCAGTGTCCAGTTGTGAGACCCTCCAGCTCACTGGGTTGACTACTGGTTTATTGCTAAGATGGGCTAACCCATGTTCCAGTGAAGGAAATAAGGCCAACAGTTGACAACTGCATGTCATGGAGGTAATTCTCCATGGGCGAGAAAAAGGTGTTTGTATAGTACAATATTAGATGCCACTTTCAGGGCAACAATAGTGGTAATGGGGAGAGAGAAAAGTTTACCTCTACCCATCCATCAATTCACATCCAAGTTGCTAGAACAACAGTCATGGCCTTACTGCCAGTTAAGGCATCAGCTACATTGTAAACCTCCAGCAAAGTCTTATAGGGGTTATAAGCCTTTGGCTAGAGTAGCAATGATGACTTGTTGTGAACAACGATCCCACACGCTAAAGCCTTTGGGGCCCATAACCTGTCGAAGTGATATAGAGCAAGAGGATGTCGAGCATAGCTCTTAGTTGTTGCCAGCAGCATAGCAGCGCAGTGGTAAATGTGTCTTCAACTCACATTGTTATATGGGGTGATCTCTATATATGACTTGCTAGTTGCTTGTGACAATGTGCAGATAAGAGAGTAAATTCTCTGTGTACCGAAGAGTACAGGAAGAGGTTGAGGTCTTAAGGATTAAGCCTCATACAGGTGTCCTTATATACTATTCTAGTGTTTACCTATGTAGATGCCTAATCCTACTAGATATATCGAACAATGGATATCTACTTATGGTGAACAATAAGTATCTAAGTATAGATCTTATTGTTCTGAATGACTCAGACAATAGGCTGCTGTGGCCGCAGCCTGAATCTACCAGATATAGGTAGTTCTGTATAAGGCAAGCTCTGCACCTGGACAGTCTGCTGCACAAGACAATAGGATCTAAGAATAGCTATCTTATTGTGCTAAGTGTAGCTTCTCTATTGTTCTCCTAATTGACTTGGACTGAGTCAAACTGCTTCTAGGATCTTGAGATCTATGGATGTGGATATGTGTTCAAGATCACATGATGGTCATGTGATGGCTTCACATTATCTCAACAGTTCCAATGTTTCAGAAGGAAAGACATCTCCAATATTGACTTTCTGGTGTAGATTTTCAGGAAATTTGTTTGGAGTTATGTCTTGTGGAGTAAGGTTGGTAAAGCAACCATATTTCATTGGAGTATCACCATGTAAGAAAGCATATACACTATTGTTGATGGGATGGTGTATAAGAATTGCTTTTATTACAATTTTCTGTTTGGCAAAGGAGAAAGTGTGCATATTGTAGCACTGTTCACAAACATACCAAGGTTTATGAACACATCTAGTAAATAGTATTCCATGTAAGGATTTATCTAGACTGGTGCAAAAATAATTTGCATACTTTTTTGGAACTAAATCGGAATTATCTTCCTGTTTGGGAATTATGATTTCTTCCTCTTCAGGTAATTCTGTAATCTGAGCCATCATGACTGAGATAGCTCCATTTGGCTTTTTTCCTTTGCCTTTCTTATTTGACTTCTTCTTGTTATTCTTCTTTCCATCAGATTGTTGTTGTTGCTGCTGTGATTGTGCAGGCTGTTTTTCTTTATTATTTTGTTTGTTCCCAGGATTCTGATTTTGTTAATTTCCAGATTTTTGATTGGGGTTGCATGGTCTGAACTTCTTTTGTCCATTCCAATTCAGGCTCTTTCCAGTGTACCTCTGAACACCAGAAATCCAAGTGGCAAAAGTGGCAACTCCATTCAAATGCCATCTGTTGTATTCAGCATTGACAAAGGGGAGAATTTTGTCAAAGGTAAAATCATCTCCCTGATAGGAAACAAACATTTGGGTTTTAGCTCCTTCATATGAACAAGGAAGAGAGTTATGAAGAAACATAGCCTGGAAATTAGCAGAAAGTGTGAACTTATTTTCTGCTAATTTTGCAACACATTGTCTGATAATATTGACACTATGAGTGGGATTTTGGCCTTCAGCTGTGTGTGCTGAAATGAGACCTTGAAAGTAACTAAAAACTTCCAGAAGACTGGGCTCATCATATTCAGCTTTCAAAGTGTCCTATGTTTCTTTGGTGGTGGTTTTAATTATCTACTGCAAAGTGGGACTCAATTTGAGCTGAAATAGACCAAGTGCTTGAGCATTCAAAGTTCGCCATTCTTTAACTAATTCAGGGTCAACCAGAGTCATGGTATTACCTGAAGCAACTGGCTGAGGCATAGTATTGGTAAGAGCATAGGAAGCTCTGGCCAAATTGAGATATGCCAGGATATTACATTTCCATTCCCTGAAATTATCACCATTAAAGATAGGAACAACAGATGATCCCAATGTATTGCCAATAGAAGGATCATACACCTGAACAGGTTGCATGATTTCAAAAGGTTGATAGGGGTAGACAGGGATGCCAACTCCACCACTAGCGTTCCTAATGCAAACAGTGTTATCTGTGAGGTTGAAAGTAGGAAAATCAATTGGAGAGTTAGACATTTTTATTGATAAAAGGCTATAGGAAAGGAGGGTGTAAGTGCTAGTTTGACTTTTTAGATATATGGAGCCTTTATCGACAAGAATGCTAATGAATCCTCATATGTTTGGTCAACAGTGTTCCCTTCATGTCATCCGGTCTCATCACCCAGACTGACATAGCTGTAAATAGTATATACAAGATCTGATTGCAATTGAAAGTCTAAATAAGGTTTGATTTTAAGGATCCTGATCCATCTGATCCATCAAATCCTTAAGAAGACATTTAAGGGACTTATGGGCAATCAGGGGGCATTATTTACAAAAAGGTATGAAATTATATGAACAATAATTTGTCTAAGATAAGACTAGTGGAAAACTACCCAAAAGATAATCTCCAAAAGTCTAACTCAGGTTGTTGTGCAAGTGTGGATCGGCGTGATCAGAGTTGCCACACTTAGAATGCCAACTAAACTCTTAGCTAGGTTGATTCTCTTTTATTGAAGTAATCTACTTCAAGGTGTTCACCTCCAGAGGAGTATATATAGTTTTAAAAGGGTTTATATCACAAACACACACACAAAACACAAAGAACACGGTGCACAAAGCACAAACACAAGAGCTACAGTCCTGTACAAAGACTCAATAGCTGATATAGTCTGACCCTATGGAGTTCAAGACTTCTTCAAGATAACTACAGCACACAGTTAAAGTGTTCCAATTCAAAAGTAGTGTAAAATGAATAAAAGTGGGTCTTTTCTAGATCCAACATGTTACCAGTTTATTGCTGAATGAGCTAACTCATGTTCCAATGAAGGAAATAAGGCCAACAGTTGGTTCCGCCTGATATCCAGGTAATTCTGAATACAGGGGAATGAATTTTTGTATATATGTTAGAAGCTGCTTTACTGGGCTTAAAGTCTACTAAAAAGGAAGGAAACTTGACCATACCCTCCATAGCAAATCAAAGACCATCTAGAACCTGTGATTGTGGTCTATTGCCAGTTAAGGCATCAACTACACAGGTACCTCTTGCAAGATCTCAGGTTACGAGCACTTGACAAGAGTAATGGTCCCATTCAACATTAACCAATGAGAATGAGGGTCCATTAACATGTTTGTCGATGCAGGGCCTATAACCTGTTGAGAGGAGATGGAGACGTAAAGTGCAGTGGAATGTACTCAACTCACATTTGTACAAGAGCTTGCTAGAACCTTGAGGGTTATAGAGGTGTGATGTGCAGAGTAGTCAATGTAAATTGAACTAAGGAATATAGCTACATACATGCTTTTAGACTACTCTAAGGGATAAGTTCTATAGATGAAACCTAGTAAGCTATGGATGTAAGCTACTGAATACTTGTGAGACAAAGTATCCAAGAACAATGTGTCTTAGTGAGACACAATACAATTGTCAGTAAGCAGGAGAAGCTATACATATGTAGTACATGAGTTCTACTGTATTGTGCATGTGTTAAACATGAGAGTACAATTATTCTACTAGACGAGAGAGCACTCTTATAACTATAGTGCAAGCTCTGAAGAAGTTGTGCAACATGTTTTACATGTGGCACAGTTGATCACAGATGCAAGTAATACAATAACTAATTTATCTAGTTTAGTCACTTATAGTACAGGTACTGTGCTTCAACACTCTTGGCCTCTTGGTCAGGTATGTTAGTAATCTGGCATCTATCTATTCATTCCATCAGGAAAACAGTCCATCCAGATTGGACTCCCTATTAAGGAAAAAAAAAAGCTTGATAAGGAAAAAAAAGTAAGTTTTTACTTGCCAAGCAGCTTTTACTTATTCTTCACCTATGTCTCTTCTGAGAAACATCACTTTTACTTGGAATATGGTGCTTTTACTTATTTATACAAATGGACAGATACCGATTGTGCTCACGATGCAGCCCTGTCATCATTGCAGTCACTGCCCTCTGATCATCGCCACTAAACACTTTCTCATTGCTACTACATCCCCATCACCTTCTCGCTGTTATCACTCTCTGTGATTGCTGCTGTCTCATCCCTGCACTCCACTGCTCTTTGCTGCCTCATCCGATCAATATTGAATGCCAGGGTTGCACTTGGGACCTATTACTATTTCTGAGCATTGGGAACTCCAGTTTAAGGGAGAATAAACACACATTTACTAACCCTGCTTTGGGGAATTGATCCAGCATGAATCTTCTGATGCCCACATAAGTTTTTAAGGTGAAAAGCTGTCAGTCAAAGTGTTTGTTGAAATGTGGCATGGAGGGTGTAGTGCTCAGGATACTTCAGATACAGCAGATGAGCCTTCAAGAGATATTCAGAACACGTTGAGGACTGAAAATATTGCGAGAACGTACCTAGGCCCCATTACCAACCACTGCATCTTATGTCTCTGTTAATCTCCTTAGGTCAACTGTGTTCGATCAAATCATTAGTCAATGAAGAAGGTAAGAACAGCAGTTGGGGCTTACAAAAATATGTTCAGGAGAAAAGAGAATCAGAACAATGAGACAGTGAGGCCAGAATACATCTGGATCATGGTGGTTCAGGTTGAAAAAATCTGCCGTGAGAAATCAACAACAGAATATATACCCACCTGTGGCCCCCAAGTTCCAACAGGGATTCTGACTCGCAGGTGAAAATGTGAACTTCATTATTCCTCCCCCATACCATTCTAAGTTCCTGTATATCTCTGAGCGACCCAGAAATAGTCTAAGTCTTTGCTCTGCAACGTTTCAAGTATGCCAATGCTGCCACCACAGGCACCAGGGATTAGAGAGTTATGGCAACTCTTCATCTGGAAAATTTACCAGGCAACCTGACCCTAAGGTACCTGATATCACCCCATGTATGTCAATATCACCCAATAAAAGTCGATGTAATGGGTCCCAGGTGGTCATTGTCACAGGGGGGGTAGGTTGCAACCCCTGTAAGACTTGATGTGAACCTGTGCAAACTTGGTGTAAACTTGTGTGAGCTGATATACTGAGGTTGGCACCAGGTTTCAATTGGCTTCATCAGGTTCCATAGGTTACATCAAGTTTCAGTGGCTTTATTGAGTTCTGGTGGTTACATCAAGTCCCAGATGGTTTCATTCAGCTTGAGGTAGCTATATCAAGTTCTAGAGGGTCACATCAAGTCAACAAAGATCAAATACAGCTGTCATAGTTATATCAAGTCCCAGGGAGCACCAGTAGCCTCTACACATCAATCCCATGAATAAATAAAAATTCAGAACATATATTTCAAGGCTCTACATAGATACAGGCAGTAGATATCAGGTAGTAGATATGATATAAGCTATACCTGTATAACCAACTCATACAAGACACACATGGCTGAGAGTAACAAATCAGTGATAAGCATGTGCAACCATTGAGATTCAAGACTTACTAGTACAATTGAGGAACATGAATTAAGATGCATTGTGGTTGGGATGGAAGCAATATAAGATGGGCTATTGAACAGAAATTAGTTGGGTGCAGGCCAATTCAATAACACAACTCACCTACATTGTCACAATTTGACCAGCAAGAACATGAAAGGGCCAGATCTCATGCCTATATGTGTGGATTAGATGAGGGATACAATGATTGGGACATATCCTCACTGGAGGTTATAAGGGTTGAAGCCTATGAGAGTTGGAAAGGTTCAACACGATTGGGTGACCTAGAGATGCCAGGTCAGTATAAATCAGTATGATAATGATGTGAGCAATTTATGCACATGGGCTATAGAGTTCTTCAATGTCGAGCTCCTCAGCAAGTGATGAGAGGGTGAGAGTGATAGAGGGAGGAAGTGATAGCAACAATGAGAGGGAGAGTTTGACAGCAGTGACAATGAGAAGGTGAGAGCAATGGTGATGATGACGAGGGGAAGTGATGGCAATGAGAGGAGGTGACAGCAATGAGAGGAGGTGACAGCAATGAGAGGAGGTGACAGTGGTGAGAGGAGGTGACAGCGATGAGAGGAGGTGACAGCGATGAGAGGAGGTGACAGCGATGAGAGGAGGTGACAGCGATGAGAGGAAGTGACAGCGATGAGAGGAAGTGATGGTGATGAGAGGAAGTGATGGTGATGAGAGGAAGTGACAGTGACAAGAGGAAGTGACAGTGACAAGAGGAAGTGACAGTGACAAGAGGAAGTGACAGTGACAAGAGGAAGTGATAGTGACAAGAGGAAGTGACAGTGATGACAAGAGGTGACAGCAACGAGAGGAAGTGACAGCAACAACAAGAGGTGATGGTAAGATGGAGAGGACAGGGAGAGATGGTGGTGGTATGAAAGAAAGAAGGAAAAGTCAGAGTTCAAAATTTTATGGAAATAAATACCTCCAGTTGACCAGGTCTTGACACACGTGACACACATCATGTGTGCCCAAATGCAAGCGCTCATTTGACTTACATCCAGTCACAAAAAATCCTGTTCCTTCATATTCAGATAGTAAAAAAATCAAATGAACTCTGAAAAAGAAATATCATTGAGTCTATAAATGATAGAATAACTTTGCTGACTTTATTTCTGTGTCTCTATTGTCTTCATATGCTGATTTATTCAGGATTTATTATTATTACAAGTAAACTTCACACTTGAGTGCTGTACTGGCAGCAAAAGGGTGTGTTCCTAGTCTATCACCTTAGAGAACATAGTGTGACCTTATAGAACTCATTGTAACCTATTGGAACTTGATATAACCACTGTAACCTGATACAACCTTTAGAACCAGTTACATAGGATTGTAGTGGTTATATTGGGTTACATTGGTTTTGTCAGGCTATAGGCAGTCATAACCCTCAAAAAACTGGCTATATGTGAGGTTATGAAGCACTGAGAAATTATATTACATTAAAATACACCATAATGATTATAATGTATTTTGGCCATTATAACATATTTCACTCATTTTATTCCAATATATTTAGGTGTCCATTTCACTGATGTACACCGAGTTACCAATCATTGGTCATGCGCAGCAGAAAGTTAAAACTCAGCACCCTCTCTGACCGTCTCAGCTTGTACGCACCGAGTACTCTCCTCTTGGCGAATCGACGCTAGGAGACTACAGCCAACAACACAGCTCATATACGCCCAGCTACCAACGACTCTTCATCCAGCGAAGTAACGCTCATCAATTGGTCATGTACGGTAGTCAGTATGTGCAGAAATCAAGCCGCCCCCAGCAAAAGTACCGCAAGCTAAGCAATACTACGGTAGTCTAAGCAAAATGAGATTCACAATTAAAGCATTTGCCTTGCTACTAAGTTATTCTCTGCTTTCAAAAGGCAAAGCTGACCGTTTTTCCGGCGACTACCGGTGCTAAATTAATTACCGTTCATTTTCAGAGACCATCAGCCATGTTGGTCGCAGCTAGGACGTCGAAAGCATTCACCTCGCCAAAGGTGTTGTATGAAGAGGACAGTTTGAAGAGATAAATGCGAAGGGACGCTGTGACTAGACACAGAGCATTCGGTCCAGAGCTGCAGCTCCCGTTGAGTAGCTGGTCATCGCTCTTGGATATAATGTTACCGACGTTCGGACAGGCGATACCTCGGGGTTTCCGGTGGTCACCTTGGGATCCTACTGCGTAAGCGTTGATAACATGTAGAAGGCCGCAGACTGATAATGACCTGAAGCTGTTAATACATATCATGATTCCTGAAGAGAAGTTCAAGACTTGTTACTTGTATATGCCTACTACTATACACAAAGAGATTCGATACATAAATAAAAGCTAATCCAACTCTGTTCATGATGAAGGCATGAAGAAAAGTTCGTAAAAGTCGTAAACGGACTGAGTTGTCCTCTCAACGTCTATGCTTCTTGCTCGAAGCAGGCCTCGAATCAGGATCGTCAGCACCACGCTTCTTGCTTCCAGTGCGCGTGTTCCTAGCACCCTCTGTCCTTCCAGTGATCATGTACTTGATATAAGCATCTTCAAGTTGCTGTTTACGGTCAATCCGTGCATCGCTGAGTTGGGAAGAATCCCGTGTGGCTTCGCAGAAGCGTTCGTAAATCCAATCCCAATCTTCCAAGCGTTCCAGGAATTTGTCGTATTTCCAGACTGACTGCCGATTCAGCTTTTTCTCGTCATAGTTCGCCAAAGCCGCAATCTCATCGTACTGTTCCCTGTCCTCGTTTGACGGAGCGTCGTCGTAGCGTACCGCTACCAGGTCCTCAAAGTCGACGAGGAGATCCTTCAGACGGCCAGCTTGAAACCCGCCGGCTCTGCGGATCTGGCGTGAACACAAAGATGTCTCCTTGTGGGTACCACCTATGCTACGACCCTCGCTAATCATTACATAGTCGTAATTCTGGTTAAGGCGTTCGACTACCCTCGTCGCTGTCAAGCTATGCGGTCCATGTTTTAAAAGTACCCAGCATAGGACATGGAAGAAAGACTCGAGATCATCGGCCCGTTTGTGACAGGTTGCATTTCCCAATAGAAGCTCGGCGGACATAAATTGCCATGTTCCCTGCAAAGGTACAGATGAATCATTAAATCTCTGGGCAGAAACATATTCTACTCACCGTTCTTTCGTGTTGTCGTGGCGTCTCGCGATCAACGACCGGCTTGCTAAAGTCCCAGTCAATCAGGNAAGAGTGGTTGAAACGCCACAAGAAGTCGACGAGATGCTTCTCCTTCGCATAACGAAAAGCGCTGGTAACCACGGCACCTTCACGATCGAATCGAATCAGCCTGGCATAGTCACCGGCAACCTCGACGCAGAAAGCATGTGTCCTGAATTGAGTTGCAAGCATGGCGCCAGCGTAGGTGGCAAGCTGAGCACGTGTCTCCTGGGAGTTTTTGGCCTGTTTCTCAAAGGGATATGCTTCGGAAACGTTATCGTTGAATCCGGAGGAACTGTTTGCCAGCTTGAACTCGAAGAAAGTCTCAAGCTGGGCGACTTCAAACGTACGCTCGAGTTGGACATCCTTGGGAAAGACACTGACATCGACCTTTATCAGACCAGTCTGATGGGTCCAATTAATGTCGTCGGAGGCTTCGGCTGTGACCTTCAGTTCGAGGTTAGTGCAATAGTCCTCCAGTAACTCGGTCTATGAGATAATCAATAAGTCAGTACTGAGATAGCTATCGCAAGAACACGGTACTCACAAATTTGTTGTACATATTGATTTCTTTCTTGGCACCTGAGAGAACCTTGCCCCATTTTTCGGACTGGAAATTCGGACGACGAGGGAGTCCTGAAGGCTTAGGCAGAAACTTGTCGAGAAATTTGGCGGGTGACACTGGGCCAAACCACTTGTTATGAGTGTCGATTTCAACTTGAACAAGGCGAGTATCTCTGATGGGGTTTTCCGATGCAAAAGCCGATCTGCCAGTGTTCAACTTCAGCGGGGAACTCGAGGAATCAAATGTGGCCTGACTCTGATTCTGAGGCAGTTGAGGAAGAAGAGGAGTAGACGACATGCTGAGTGAGTGCACCTTCGTTTGATGGAGAATTTATGGATCCATGGTGTTCAATTGTGGAATCGGCCACGACTTGGCAGAAAGAGAGAACAATGCAAAATGGCGCTCGCGTGACCGTGGCTACCATTGATGGCTAACTCGATTTGGCAGGCAGTGCTTCCCACACCTCAACCGAGAACAACCGACATTGAAGTGCGCCTTGGGCAACTATATATGCAAGGTTTCGGTCAAGGTAGAGCTATGAAGCGTGCAGAATGTGCTACACTACAGCATCGACAATATCTCAGTTTGGATACTGCAAAAAGATGTTACAACCTCACAAAATCATCTGGCCTTCCTAGATGTTAAGCAGCCAAACTCACATATCCATGGACTCTTTGTTGAGAAGAACGGAGACGTAAAGCGCAGTGGAATGTGCTCAACTCACATTTGTACAAGAACTTGTTTAGAACCTTGAGGGTTGTAGAGTTGCGATGTGCAGAGTAGTCAATGTAAATTGAACTAAGGAATGTAGCTACATACATGCTTTTATACTACTCTAAGGGATAAGTTCTGTGGATGAAACCTAGTAAGCTATGGATGTAAGCTACTGAATACTTGTGAGACAAAGTATCCAAGAATAATGTGTCTTGGAGAGACACAATACAATCCTCTGACAGCGGAAGGAACTATACATGAATACTACATGTGTTCTACTGTATTGTGCATGAGGCTACAATACTCCTACTGGACGAGGGAGCACTCCTATGACTGTAGTGCAAGCTCCGGAGAAGCTCAGGAACGTACTTTGTAAGTTCCGTAGTTGATCACAGACGCAAGTAATACATTAACTAGTGTTCTTAATGTTCCTAGTTTAGTATAGTACAGGTACAGTGCTTCAACACTCCCCCTCACTAAGTTTGTGATAAACTTTGTAGTGATTGAGCTATATGGAGGAATCGGTCTTAAAGAATGTAAGGCCGAGAAATTCTCTGTGGCGTTGAAATTTGTCCCAAGGTAGATTCTTCGTCATAAGATCCGCAGGTTGTTGATTTGTGGGGATGAAGAATACTTCTACTTTCTTCTTGGCAACGCATTCTCGAATATGGTGATATTTAATATCAATGTGCTTTGTTCGTTTTTCAGTAACTTGATTTTTACTGATGAAGATAGCACCTTGATTATCACTAAGCAATGGTAGTTTTGCTATAGGATATTCGATTTCAGAGAATAAATTAATTATCCATTTGATCTGTCTAGCACAGTCAGATAAAGCCATATATTCGGCTTCAGTACTGGATAATGCTACGGATTTCTGTTTTTGTGAAACCCAGAAGACTGGAGCACAAGCGAAGTTAATGAGATAACCTGTTTGTGAGACTCTAGTGTCTTCATCTGTAGCCCAGTCAGAATCGGCATATGCTATGAAACCTTGTTCTCCTTGCTTATCTTTGTAAGTAAGAGAATATTTGCGGGTTCCAATTAGGTATCGAATGATATATTTCGCTTTGTTGAGATGCTCCTGNGCTGGAGTGGGGGGAGTGATAGCAGGGATCGCAGGGAGATGTTCGAGTACTCCTGCCAAGAAACTCGATTCCTGCACTGACAATCCTTTCGCTGGTCTCTCAGTACCTTCCTAATGAACCGAGATGTGGATGTGAGCCGCAGATCCAGCCGTCCCCATGGACGGTCTAGGAGAAAAAGTCGCATGCAACCCATGCTTTGCAGCTAGATTGAGTACGAGTTCACGCACGAATATAACTTGGTCTGCGGCAGCGAGAGGAGTGAGAGGTCCAGATACGACTACTGGTCCACTTGGATCTTTAACCAAGCCTCCGGCACAAGGTGGGGCCTCAGGCCTCAGTTTTGGTGACAAGTGGCGGAGACGACGACTCTCGGATAGTTTGTCGATGCAGAATACAGGATACAGAAGGATCAGAGAAGCGATGTTCAATGTATTGTTAACAAAGTCGAGTCCTTCGACCGTTGAAGGTTCCTCGTTCGTCAACACAAACTTCTCGATGAGGAACTCTACCCATGGGGAGATGCGTGAAGACCAATGGTGTTTGATGCACTTGAGAGCTTGCGCATCACTGTCTTGCATCTGATATGCCAAATATCCGAGCACCATCAAGATAGTCTGTACCTGAGTGGTAGGGTTGGATATATCTATGACGGACGGTGGGCTTCCCAGCTGACGCAGTCTTAGGCCCGCTATACTGGGGGAATTCCGCAGGGGAAAGATAATTGTCACTCACCGCTTGCACAGAAGATTAATCACGATTACTGCGGATACTAGGAAATCGACCAATGGACTGCAAATCTTCAAGTTCCTATGTAGTCCCGATTCAGTCAGACGGCTAATGTTTTTGGACCATTCTTACCTCTACGTCTTATGATTCATGCAAGGTGAAAGCATGTAATCGCACGTGTTCCGATTATCGTGAATGAAAAGAGGAACATGAAGTCCATGAGGCCATTGCGTGGCCTTTGTCTCTTCGAATTACCTGCCATGAGTCAATGCGTCGTATTCTTGCCCTCTCTACAAGCCTCTACACACGAGTTCTGACATATTCAGCCCTGCACTTACAGTATGTTTATATCACATTAACATCTACTGACGGAACGCTGAAATCAGGCTTCAGACTCTCAGAGCCAGTGGGCCGTCCTGACTTATTTCTATTCAGAAAATTGCCAACCTTGAAGACGAGACAGTCAACTCACCGGACCATACTCTCTGTAATAGTTGGGCGAATTTCGACTTCTGCCATCCAGATTCCATAACCTTGTCTTCGCGTCTTCGTTGTACTCTTTGTTTCAACTACTAGCCACGTTTTCTGGTGCCTTGCCACAGTTACGGGATAAAAGCCAACTACCACAAAATCTTCTTTGTGGGCCTCCCGAAGGACGCTGCAGAGTCGAGGGATCACGGCCTGGTTCGATACAACCCGGGGATCATGAAGGGAAGTCTTCAAAGTTCAAGTCAATGACGAAGAATATATCTGGCGACATATGATCCCAAGAGTCGCAAAGACTATCCATGTCGACGACCATAATATCATAATCGATAAGGTCTACGTCGGTAGGAAGGTTCTTGATGTCAACGACGTCTGAGCCTATGCCTTCGGTAATGACATTGTCATTGGACGGCTGTATTTCGCGAGCGAATAGGATTTTATCTTCGTACTGATCAACGTAATATTGAGTGATGAGCGTGACGGAACCAAAGTCCATGTTATTCGGCATAGGCACGCCTTCCAATCGTCGAGGAAAGGAATGATGAGCGGCGCTTCCAACTCTTTGAGAGAGCCAATTACCGCTTAGCTTCTTGCTCATAGGCCAAACCTTGACACAGATCTCGGTGTTCAGCTTCTCTATGCTCCTTTGCGCAGGTACGAAAGCAGTATACAGCAGGCATACCTCTGTTTTTTTGATTGGACCTCTTGACCTCGTAGTGGGCACGATAAATGAACTTGACTGAATAGTATACTTTATTGATAAGGCTCGAGTGTAACAAAAACGATATTGAATACCAGTTGAGGCTTACTTCGATGAACTAGTTTGTGGTGTCACGTTGTTCTATGGTAGGATATCGTTGAGCGCACCGTTCGAATCGAGTTCAAATCAGCCAAACTCAAGGTGGAGATGAAGGAGGAACATAAGGCCAGTCCATGGGACCTTGGTCCTGGTAATCAACTGGTAATGACGTTTTCTGCCGGCGACTCCGACAAACTTGACCAAATTCCAATTTCTTGCCGTGACGACGCGCTGTGGGCTGCGCCAGTCCTATAAACGCGTGCTTGTTCTTCTTCTTCACCCCTGTAGACATGGATTCCGACCTAATCAAACTCGTGAACAAGCTCCAGGACACTTTCCTTGTTACCGTTACACGTGGTACGTTGACCCCTTTCACTCACTCATCCAAAGGTCCAGACACCTAGAACTGCCAAATTTGAAAGTTTTCCATCAAACCTATTCGGAAGGTCCCTCCGTGACCCGTGACTGTCCGAAATACTCGTCACATAAGTCAAATGACAGTGAGTGAGAATGATGATNGCTTGGATATCCCAATCCTCAAGAGCGGCTAGTGCAAGTAATACGCGAACGGTTTCAAAGCGTACTACAGGAGAGAACAATTCGTCATAATCTATTCCTTCGACTTGTGAGAAACCTTTTGCTACAAGTCATGCCTTATAACGGCCATCTGTTTTGACGTCAAAAACCCATCTGGATTTTATCGCTTTTCGACCTTGAGGTAAATCTACAAGTTTGTAAACGTTACGTTCTTGTAGTGACTTGAGTTCGTTATGACATGCAGCCATCCATTTCTTCTGTTCATCTTTTGACAGAGTTAGAATGTCTTTATATTGCCATTGATGTATGTTGTCAATTGACAATGCTGATGCCATAATGTAATCAAGGTAACGAACTCCCCCTTCCTGAGAAAGAATTTGTACATAATTGACCATTTCATCATCAGTCTGAGGTGGAGTTCGATCAATCTCGATTTGATCATGATCTTGTTCCATTTCATCCTCATTTGACTGTTGTATTTGATGTTCAGCAGGTGGAATTTCCTGCNGACGTCAAAAACCCATCTGGATTTTATCGCTTTTCGACCTTGAGGTAAATCTACAAGTTTGTAAACGTTACGTTCTCGTAGTGACTTGAGTTCGTCATGACATGCAGCTATCCATTTTTTCTGTTCATCTTTTGACAGAGTTAGAATGTCTTTGTATTGCCATTGACGTACGTTGTCAATAGACAATGCTGATGCCATAATGTAATCAAGGTAACGAACTCCCCCTTCCTGAGAAAGAATTTGTACATAATTGACCACTTCATCATCAGTCTGAGGTGGGGTTCGATCAATCTCTATTTGATCATGATCTTGTTCCATTTCATCCTCATTTGACTGTTGTATTTGATGTTCAGCAGGTGGAATATCCTGCTCATGGTCATGACTACTACCTTGTATGAATTCTTGATCAGGACTATCTTCTTGATCATATGAATCAGGTAAGTTGTTATATGTACGTAGACGTAATCTATCTCGGATAGGCATATGACCCATTGCGTCTCCATACCGCTGTGGTACACGAGTCTGTCTTTTAGGACGACTTTGTTGATGTTGACTTGGGTCAAACATCTGTACCCTTCGTCGCATTCTCCTGTTTATATTATTTATTTCAGGATCTATTGGGTTTTGCGGCGGTGCAGTATTTTTAGGTCGTGATTGATCCTCACCATCATTCNATCGTCATTTCCTCCCCCTTGATCGTGATTTTGATGACCGTCATCATCATTATCCGATCGTGGTCGATTAATACCAGTAAAAGGAATAGATAAGATTCCATTGGTTGATTGTAAGGTTCGATCAACTGAATTAGACGAGTACGGAAAATCTTCTTCGTCGAAGTCTGCTTGAGCAGCCGTAAAAATCGTCTTATCCTGTCGCATGAACCGATAACCTTTAGTATTAGGAGCGTAATCTAGGAATGTCATACGTTCCATTTTCTTTGAAAGTTTGTTTTTGCGTTGTTCTTTATGAATAAAAACATACGCTGAACATCCTGGTGTTCGAAAATAAGAGACATCAGGTACTTTCTTACTATAGATTTCGGTTGGAGTTTTCCACTGTAAGCGTTTATTTGGAGTGCGATTATATACATGTACAGCATTGTTCATCATAAACTCCCACCAAGATTGTGGTAAGGAAGCATGATTGCGGAATTTTTCTGCTTTTTCCGCAAGAGTACGAATTGAACGTTTGACTCTTCCTTGCTGTTGATGTATATGAGGAGCTGAGTTTCGCATTTGAATTCCATTCTCTTTAAGATATGTTTGGAACTCATTCCCAAAGAATTCTCCACCATGATCAGTTTGAACACATTTAATTATTTTACCAGTTTGTTTTTCGGTTAAAGCACGAAAGCGTTTAAAGCTGGTAAGTGTTTCAAATTGATTTTTCATTCTCTGATGATAAATCCATCCTACTGAGGAATGGTCATCAATAAGAACTAATGTATAACGATTTTGGTGGTAAGAATTAATAGGAAACTCCTTAATATCCATATGAATAAGTTCTAGGATATTGTCTTTCCGCTTTTGAGAACTATGGTAAGGTTTAGATGCTGTTCCTCCTTCAGCACATCCCTTACACAAAGACTTTTTAGATCCTTGTTTCTCAATGGAAAATCCTTTGCAATGCTTCATGCAGTTTGTCAATACACGATAAGGTATATGACCAAATCTGTTATGAGCAATTACAGGATCAGTTGATTTAATCTTGAAAGCGAGAATGGTAACTGCTTCGTTCTGTTTAACAGAGGAAGCATGTAGGTACGTATACCCATCTCTTTCTGGTTTCGCGAATAGCGACATAAAGAGTTTACCATTAGCTTTCGTAATTATAGAGGTTTCTGGGAACGAATATTTAATATCGTAACCATTTACGATATATTTATTCCCAGCTAGAAGTCTATGATTTGCTTTAGGCCAATAGAACACCGGATAAAGTTTGACCGTATGGGTTTCTCCAAGTGAATTGGTATGACGAATGATTACTGTTCCTTGATGAGTTATGACATCCGATCCAGTGACTCCAATGATTTGCTTGGGTCCTGTAGGAATTTCATTTAACTCAAGGAAATCGGACTTAAAAGGCGTTATGTGATTGGTTGCAGCAGTATTAAGAGCCCATTCAATTGTTTGTGGTTCTAAGGATACAATGTTTTTATCACTAATTTTAGTCATCATACATTGTACAATGTTACTATTAGAAAGAAATTGTTCATCGAGCGCTGATGGTGGCTCAGAATCAATGTTCATTTCTAGTAATTCATTAGTGATGCTGCTCTTAAGATCAATTTGATCATACCAATCGTAATAGTCCGCTTCGTTATGAACGTAATCGTTATAATTCTCGTCCCAATCTTCTTTATCAAAGTCTCCCATATTCAGGTTCTTCCCTCCATTTTTCCCTTGAGAATCTTTATCATCAAGAGGAACAACATCCGCAATGTTGATATCAACACGAGCTTGGATGTTTGAAGAACCTTGAATGAATTCGGGAACTTCCGGTTTAGGATTATTGACCGTTATGGAAGAAATGTTGATTCCTAGATCCGGCATTACTGGTTTGGGAGGCGGTGATGGTGCCTCTATTTCAATATCGGGAACCTCAAGTGTGTCTCCTTTCGGACGATAAGGAGTTTGAGGTCGAACAGCTTTGGGTTGGAAGAGTTTTCTATCCCCATAATGTTCTAATACCATATTGCGGGCTTCCTTTTTGGTGATTTTCCTAAAAGTGTTTTCCCCAACTTTAAACTCGTAAGGAGGTGGAGTCGGTTCTTTGCCAAATTGGAACATTTTGTCACCAATTTTGACTTGTGGCAAAAGATTAGACTGGATTGTAGGGAAACATTTGGAAATATTACCAAAGAAGTTTTTGGTAGTTTGCCGGTTCTTTTCTAATTCTTTTTGAATTGCCGCTGATTCTTCCTTGGATTTGATCCGGATATCATCAGCCATAGTTGCTGATCGATAGGGTCTTTTCCCCATCCGCTTGTCAATGACATCAGGGTGTTTAGCTTGGCAGGCCGGTGAGTCACATCAGTGCTCGGCAGCTAATCCCTTGTCTTGGAACATTTGGGCGATCTTCTTTCGCTGTTCCTGAAGTTCCTTNCTTGTGGCAAAAGATTAGACTGGATTGTAGGGAAACATTTGGAAATATTACCAAAGAAGTTTTTGGTAGTTTGCCGGTTCTTTTCTAATTCTTTTTGAATTGCCGCTGATTCTTCCTTCGATTTGATCCGAATATCATCAGCCATAGTTGCTGATCGATAGGGTTTTTTACCCATCCGCTTGTCAATGACATCAGGGTGTTTAGCTTGGCAAGCCGGTGAGTCACATCGGTGCTCGGCAGCTAATCCCTTGTCTTGGAACATTTGGGCGATCTTCTTTCGCTGTTCCTGAAGTTCCTTCTCGGACTTCTTGACAATAGGGCGTTCTTTTTTGGGTTTCGGAGGAAGAGTTGCATTCCAAGGATTTTTGGGATTGAGGGAATCCCAAACTNCTTGTGGCAAAAGATTAGACTGGATTGTAGGGAAACATTTGGAAATATTACCAAAGAAGTTTTTGGTAGTTTGCCGGTTCTTTTCTAATTCTTTTTGAATTGCCGCTGATTCTTCCTTTGATTTGATCCGAATATTGTCAGCCATAGTTGCTGATCGATATGGTCTTTTGCCCATTCGTTTGTCAATGACGTCAGGGTGTTTAGCTTGGCAGGCTGGTGAGTCACATCAGTGCTCGGCAGCTAATCCCTTGTCTTGGAACATTTGGGCGATCTTCTTTCGCTGTTCCTGAAGTTCCTTCTCGGACTTCTTGACAATAGGGCGTTCTTGGGGTTTCGGAGGAAGTCTTGCATTCTAAGGATTTTTGGGATTAAGAGAATCCCAAACTTTATTGTTCTTCTCCTTGTTCAACCATGTTTCGGCATAATCTTTCTCCTTCTTCCAAGGGTCTTTAAGAAGAATTGGATCGTCTGCCAAAGAAAGAGCTTCCGTAAATGGCTTTTTAATAGATTTGTTGTTAAAGCCGCGTGGATTACGTTTTGGAGGGAAGCCTTCCTGAACAGAGTTAAACATGATTGGGATGCAAGTAGCAGCGACTGGCCAATTATCAAGATGATGTGGATAATTGCATGTGACACAGAAGACTGTTTTAAAGTCTTGGTTTAGTTTGGGGGTTGGTGCTCTGGATGGATTTGGTGTATTCCAGTCGATATAGTCAACAGGATGATCACCAAATTTGAATCGTTCACCAGCTTCGATCCCAGGGTTAGTTGGGTCTTCATGAACGTATTTTCCTGGAGCGATTTGATTGAATTTGTACTCCCCCTTACTAAGGTATGTGATATGCTTTGGTAAACCACTGGTACAGCGTTGGCAATCTGCTTCACAAACTGCTGAAGGGTGACGATGGAATTCCATTTTAGCATAATTCCGCATATAGAGATTATGCTCTTTCGTCACCACACAGTTTAGGATCTCGACGAGTGGTTCGATCGGATCACGGAGTCGGAACAGAGTATTTCTGATCCGAGTGAAGAAGATCCAGTACCTGTCACCAGTGTCATCATGATCGGCCATTTGCCAGAGTCCCATGCCACAAAATTCTGTATGGCGTTCATCTCGCCAAGTACATTTATGACAGGCTTCTGAGCAAAAAGAAATTGGAGTAGAATGAGGGGCGAAGGAAGTCGATTGGGGGTATCTTGCATATACGTCCAATGCATCCAAGAAGTCAACAATGGTGGGTTGCTTCTTGTAATCATGTCCGAGTTGTTGAGCTCTACCTCGAATATAATCCTTTTTGGTTTCTATTAAATCAAGTATAATTTTTGCAAATCGATGTGATGCAAAAAGTGTTGAATCAATAGACGGATTTTTGTTTAGAAGCTCGATATGGAATTTGACATTCTCGGGCATTGGAATCATTGTTGGATCATATTGAGCTTTCAGAATCCGGGCCTGAATTTTGGCTTCCATGTGTCGTGACCATCTCCTCATGGCACGACCATGGTCTGATTTGTGAGGTTGTTTGTTCTCGAATGTATTGATAGGATTTCGAGGAACTGTGGATTCTGAAGTTTCGGTTGGAATAACATCTCGTACCTGGTTAGGGTACTTATGCCTAATTAGATGTTTTCCTGATGGTAGATCACCGAAAATATGCTCGAATGATTCTGATGGAAAAATATCTCCAATATTGATTTCCTCCTTAGTATTTGGAGAAATCTTAGGAGGAATTTTATCCACCTTAAGGACAGTGAAAGTTTTGCTAAGCTGAAAATCTCCTCGGAGAAAAGCGTATGCCGTCTCGTCGATGGGNTTTGTTGGGGTTGCGCAGGCTGTTTGCCTTTGTTCCCTTTATTCCCAGAGTTCTGGTTTTGATTATTTGGTTTACCAGAATTTGGATTAGGATTGCGAGGACGGAACTTTTTCTGTCCATTCCAGTTCGGGCTTTGTCCGGTGTATCGTTGGACACCAGAGATCCGAGCGGCGTAAGCAGCAACTCCATCCATGTGTCGCCTATTATATTCTTGTTTTATGAAGGGGAGGATATTGTCGAAGGTAAGATCCTTCCCTTTGTTGGAGACGAACATCTGGGTCTTAACTGTTTCATATGATTTGGGAAGAGAGTTAAGAAGGAACATTGCCTGGAAATTGGAGGGAACGGGGAAATCGTTCTCAGACAATTTTGCAACACATTGTCTGATGAGATTGGCACTATGATCGGGATTTTGACCTTCGGCAGTACATGCCATGACGAGGCCTTGGAAAAAGGTAAATATTTCCGGAAGGCTTGGTATGTCATATTCAGCTTTCAATGCATCCTATGTTTCTTTAGCAGTATCTTTGATAATCCACTGCAAAGTAGGACTCAATTTAAGCTGAAAAAGGCCAAGAGCTTGGGCATTAGAGGTTTTCCATTCTTTGACAACTTCCATGTCAGGAGCGACGGCAGTATCTCCAGTGCCAGTAGTCACAGGCATTGTATTGGTAAGGGCATAAGCCGCTTTAGCCAAATTGAGATATGCCAAGACTTTGCGCTTCCATTCTCTGAAGTCGTCACCATTAAAGACTGGAACCACTGATAATCCCGATGTATTGCCAACAGAGGTATCAAAAACTTGAACTGGTTCAAGTAATTCCAAAGGATGGTAACTGTAAACCGGAATGCCGACCCCATCATCCGAGTTTCGAATTCGGACNTAAGGGACTTATAGGCAATCAGGGGGACTATTTACGAAAATGATACGTAATTATATAAACGACCCCTTCCATAGATGAAGGCTTTAGCACAAGGCCGTTCTATCTAGGTGCCAGAACCCAGTTGTGTGACCCTCCAGCTCACCGGGATGACTACCGGTTTATTGCTGAATGAGCTAACCCATGTTCCAGTTAAGGAAATAAGGCCAACAGTTGGTTCTGCCTGTAATCCGGGTAATTCCGAATACAGGGGAATGAATTTTTGTATATACGTTAGAAGCCGCTTTACTGGGCTTAAAGTTTAGTAATAAAGCAAGAGAAACTTGACCTCTCCTCCAAGCAAATCAAAGACCATCTAGAACCTGTGATTTTGGTCTAATGCCAGTTAAGGCGTCGACTACACAGGTACCTCTTGCAAGATCTCGGGTTACGAGCGCTTGACAAGAGTAATGGTCCCATTCAACATTGACCAATGAGAATGAGTGTCCATTAACACAGTTGTCGATGCGGGGCCCATAACCTGTTGAGACAGAACGGAGATGTAAAGCGCAGTGGAGTGTGCTCAACTCACATTTGTACGAGAGCTTGTTATAACCTTGAGGGTTGTAGAGGTGCGATGTGCAGAGTAGTCAATGTAAATTGAACTGAGGAATGTAGCTACATACATGCTTGCTTTTATACTACTCTAAAGGATAAGTTCCGTGGATAAACGGTGAAATCTTGTAAGCTATGGATGTAAGCTACTGAATACTTGTGAGACGAAGTATCCAAGAATAATGTGTCTTGGAGAGACACAATACAATCGTCTGACAGCGGAAGGAACTATACATGAATTCTACATGTGTTCTACTGTATTGTGCATGAGGCTACAATACTCCTACTGGACGAGGGAGCACTCCTATGACTGTAGTGCAAGCTCCGGAGAAGCTCAGGAACGTACTTTGTAAGTTCCGTAGTTGATCACATACGCAAGTAATACAATAACTAGTGTTCCTAATNTTTATACTACTCTAAAGGATAAGTTCCGTAGATAGACGGAGAAACCTAGTAAGCTATGGATGTAAGCTACTGAATACTTGTGAGACGAAGTATCCAAGAATAATGTGTCTTGGAGAGACACAATACAATCGTCTGACAGCGGAAGGAACTATACATGAATTCTACATGTGTTCTACTGTATTGTGCATGAGGCTACAATACTCCTACTGGACGAGGGAGCACTCCTATGACTGTAGTGCAAGCTCCGGAGAAGCTCAGGAACATACTTTGTAGGTTCCGTAGTTGATCACATACGCAAGTAATACAATAACTAGTGTTCCTAATGTACCTAGTTTAGTATAGTACAGGTACGGTGCTTCAACAGTCATCCTATGTCGGCGCTCCGGAGGGGCAACGGATTAGGTGTGTTAATGTTTTACGTTTTATCGGTCTCCTGCCGTACTTTCTACTACACACTACACTGCAAAATGCACACACTGTTCGGAGAATCATTATCCACAAACTAGGTGTAGAGTGAGATGTAGAGTACTTGGTACGGATGCATCTTAGTCAATCCTTAGTCCCAGTGAAAATTCAGTCTGGTCAGAGCAGACGACGTCGGGCCAAAAAACTCCGACTCTCATACCTTGCTTCAAAATCACATCAGCCAGACTCGATGTCGCTCAATTTCGTAACTCCTAGTAGCAACTGGAAAAATCGTTACAAGTCCGACACTCTCAATACGATTAGCGACGTCATAAAAACTCTTTGGCTTCATACCCGCCCCCCACACTCCTTTCTTCCTCACCACCACCAAGCAGTGCAATCTCCTTAGTGTCTCCCACAATGCTTCGCGAAGTAGGACTTGTAAGATACTATGGCCTTTAGGTGAGTCATCTAGGTGTCATGTATCAGTACACATTCTTACCCCTATACAGGTACGCCGGTGATCTTGAAGCTCGAGAAGTCGAATTCCCATTGCCACCTAATGCTCCATCCGCATATCTTTCTCCTCATAGGGCAGAGTCAGGACTTGGAAAGCTAGGGAGTACTCCAAGGTGCGTCCAATTTTTTCTTGGCTCACACCTCTTAGTCTTACTCACGAATCCTTCAGGATACGGATCGCCAATATCCTCGAGCTATGGACACCATGTATCATATTGTCAAAGTCAGCTGAGTACATTTACGGGAAAGGTTGAGTTATGATACAATTTTGGACGTCCTTTTACTGAGACAGCTTGTGTGCAGAGTATGCAGCTGAAGAAATGGGAGTGCAGTGAGCGCAACCGTTCCCGTTATAGTGAACGAACACGCGACACCAGGAGCAGTTTCTCTGACGATCCAAACAAATTATCTATCTCTGCTGTCAGACACGAGCACTCTGGGAGTCCAATGGCAAGACCTAGACCGGCAAGAACACTCGGTGGCGCTGTCACCGCTATTAGCATCGGTCAGTAACGAAGTACGTCCAGCTTATTTGAATATGCATTCATTTGGATCGCAATTTCTACCTCACACAAAATCACAGCCCCGCGTACCCCTGGCTGCTCCCAGACGGAATACTCTTGATTGGACACGATAGCGGTCTCTCTGTCCTCGACATGTTCCCTCGGCAATGAAAGGAAACCGGTGCTGAGTCTACATATTATTCACAGCAAATCAGTGTCTTCCAGACGTCTATATTGAAGCTCGAGGAGGAACAGAAGGTTCACCACACAGCATGATACTTGCTTTAGTCGGCCCAGAGCCGGATAGGCCCCCTGGCAAGGACGTCAAATCTCTTCGGACTCTTCGGATGGATAACCCGCCAAGTCTGGTGAGCTTAGCAAATGGACAGTCCCTCAGAAGGTCGAATCACCGCGGATGGTGAAAAAACACGAGTTATATGAGAGGGAGAAACTGTGGTACTACTACAGTGCAACAGTCAACGTAGAAACATTGGCGTGGGTGGACAACAAAGTGGTGATACAAGCCCTAACGACACTCAGCACCGGCCCCGCACAATGCCTACTCGACCATTTCCACAAGCAGATCTAGCCAGCCAATGCTCAACCAGGAGCTCGGGAGTTGCGGTGAAATCCGCGTTCTGGGATGGGTAGAGGGATCGTCAGCCTGAGGTGGCAAAAGGGGTGGGATTCTTAATGAGTCTGCTCCAATCTTACATGCACGTCGTTTCTAATGAGATTGTCAATATGCAGGTTCTGTCTTCTGCTGACTCAAAACCACAAGTCTCCACGAACACGGCGAGACACCCCCGGCGGACTGCACCTATACAACCAGTAGTCGTGGCTTCTGTTCGCGAATCGACTGACACTACTACATGCAGAACGGATCTAGTGTCGTCTTTCATCACACAGGTACGCACAAGGAACCAACAATGTGTGTCGCTAACGAGTCCTTGCCCATTCCTTTCGCAAGGATTCCTTTTAACTTCTCCGTGAGCGGAATAGAGTTATTGGGTAGCTGGCTGGGCGACAAATTCTGGTGTAATCGGGTCAAATCGAGCGCTGTATTGGTAGTAGATAATGTATTATAGCCATATCTAGTGGAACAGAGCGGAACAGAGCGTATTCCTGCGAATAATAGTCACATGCTCGAGGAGTCCATGTAGGGGTATTGGAATTTATTTGTGGCCTTTCCACAAGACGACGTTACAATTATTCACAGCCTTTACCATATATAGACGTGAGCTCGCTCCATTACAGTGCGAGTATTAAGTGGGAATTCCAATGTTAGCCTCACGCGGGTGCTATTGGAGTGATTGAAAACATACTGGCATTGCCCACAGACAACACCCGTCTGCATGTCGTTGGATTCGAGAGCGGTTCAGTGTCGGAGGCTAGGATATGATCCTTTGGAATGAGCGTCGTGGGGGGGTACCGTTGGAATGCAATTAGTGAACAGAGACGAGATTAGGCTTCCATTGGAATAAATGTTGTATGTGGGAGCAATTGGAATGATTTCAATGAGCTGAGATGTTATACGGCCTCCTTTGAAATGGGAGTTACACAGGGTTACCATTGGAATTGAGTCATGACTCACATGTTGAAACGAGAGCCGTATGTGAATACCATTGGAATGCGGAAGAGAAAGACACGAGTGTATCCGACTCACGTTGGAACGGACTGCGTAGGTGGAAAGTTGTACGTGGATACCATTGGAATGCGGAAGAGAAAGACGCGAGTGTATTTGACTCACGTTGGAACGGACTGCGTAGGTGGGATTAATTGGAATGGCGTCACTAGAAAAGGGAATATGACTCATGGCGAACAAGAATTGTACGTGGATACCATTGGAATGCGGAAGAGAAAGACACGAGTGTATCCGACTCACGTTGGAACGGACTGCGTAGGTGGAATTAATTGGAATGGGCACCACTGGGAAAGGGAATATGATTCACATGTTAAAGCGAGAGTTATACGTGGATACCATTGGAATGTGGAAGAGAAAGACGCGAGTGTATTTGACTCACGTTGGAACAGACTGCGTAGTAGGGCTGCGAACCGTACCGTATTACGGTTACGGGCGTACATATACGGCCCGTAAAACTTCACCTATGAAATGACTTACGGTTACGGTACGGGCAGTAATACAGGCGTAATACGGGTTTACGGGTCAATGAATTGAGAATAATTTTGTAGGTACATGATTATGAATGTAACTTATTGGCGAAGCTTCTTTTCGCACTGTACTCGAGTGAGATGTAGTCGCTTCTTGACCAACATCAGAATCCGAATGGTCTCCGGAGAAGTAGAAGTTGAAGCAAGGTGCAAGCCGAGTGCGATGGTGCAAACGCGAAACACGCCTCGTCATCATTAGCAAAGCAATTCAAGCCTAACAGGCATCAATCTCGATTCATTTTCGCTGTCTCAGATTCTTTGTTCAACGTTCAATGTTCAACGTTCGACGTTCAATGTTCAACGTTCAACGTTCAACCTCTTATTTCATATCCGGGGCTGATACAGTTCTACCCAGCCATCTTTTGTTACCCGTATTACGCCCGTATACGGTCGTCAACTTGACGGCTATTTACGGGCCTCCCCGTCCAGTACCCGTACCGTATGGGTGATCTCCCAAGTCTCTATACGGTTACGGTACGGGACCCGTCTTACGGTACCCGTCAACCGTACTATGTACGGTGACGGTTCGCAGCCCTAGTGTAAACTCCGAGCTCCGAGGCAGTAGAATATCGAAAAATACGGATATTTGGCGCATCACCGGCTGCATGGGCCGGTCAGAAGACCCCGAGGAACATTTGGGCGGGAAGCAAGGGACCCGGTGAAATGCAGGTCAGCGTCCGAAGTCATCGCGTTTTTGATTTTAGTGGTGCAAATTGAAAGACAGTTGCCTGTTGTGGGCTCCCGTACGCTCAGATAACATTGAAGGTTCGACTTGTATCCTCGGAGATGTCAAGTGTAAAAACTAGTGTACTTCACTGAGTGACCGAATAAACGTTTGGAATTCAGTACTCATATGAAACGTGCTGAGTTTAACACAACCACTGTATCTTGATTTGCGAGAGACCCTTTGTTGGAGTTGCGTTGAATGGCTTCTGCACGAACCTCACCCCAACGAACGCCACTACTCCAAGAAGCTACTGGCAGTCTGAGGTCAATAAGGATGTGGAGCCTTGAAAAACTGTAAAGACAAAGATGCATTTTCGACGGGACACTTGCGAAAATCGCTTTTTCCAAATTTTAGCACTCGTTCTCCTACAATGTACATAGCTACCCAAGCCGCCACATTCTTCCAGATATTTTCCTCGGCTTAACCTCCCTTTAGTGTGTTGAACAATATTCTGCACTGCGCTCCGCCTCTGGTCATTGATCATGTCCTATGATCATCCTTGGCCAAGGAGCGCGTCACTCACAGTTCTCGCCAAGCCTTGCTCGGTAGCTGCAAGGAGAATTGCACCAGTCTTTCGAGAGATGAGGTTTCCCTCTCGCGTGAGGTGTGTAGCCAAAGCCGGGCCACAGGCCAACACTCTGGATGTAGAAATTCTTCTGCAACTTTTCAGAGGGAACTTCAAACTTGGGCGTAGAGCAATGAAAAACCTTGTGGTGGACTTAAAACGGCAGTCGGGATGTTGCAGTGTATTAGTACTCTGCGCTCCCTAATTCAGTATTATGCCTCGGTGGTGACCGTCGATTGGAATGTACCGTACCAAGTCTTGTCACATTTCGTTGTCTAGGCTCCATCGTACCCGAATCCAGGCAACCTATTTCATGGCGAGACTTCCACTCTGTCTTGAGGACTGTGTCTATAAAGAGTCTTTACTCGTTCATAAGGTCCAAATAGAGCAGATCCATTCGCCAAAGGAAGGCGTCGAGCTCAGCCAGGGTGTTGTTATCGTCGAGGTTCAGTACGAAGACTATGACATTAGTATGACATCACTGTGATTCATATCAGCTGATATCGGACCGAATCCGAGACGTCAACAAATTCGGAACCGCAAACTTGGACCCACACATTCACTTATCTTACCGTGCAGCACAAACTGTACAGAGTTCTACTTCCTTCTATCAAGTACTGAGAAGCTCCACCGTTGACACGTTGTCATCTAGCTACTCACTGTTTTGCGCAACCTCCCCAGGCTCCACCGTTCGCTCCAACATCAACGACAACAACGGTTAACAAGTTCCTCGATATGACACGAAATGTCAATTCATACAGCGAAAGAGAGAAAAAAAACACTAAAACATCAAAACTAATTGAATTGAAACCTTGAACCTGCCCACCCAACACCTCGGAGAACTGAAACCGAAATTCCACCTCCGAAAGCGGCGCTAGCATCCTCCAATTGCTGTCCGGTAAAATCTGCGTACCGGGGCATAATTACAAGGCGATATACAAGTTCTACCGTTGATAGGTCCGCAAAAGCACTTAATGGAATAGCCGTTTTTTTGGGAGTGGAGGAATCCCTGAAGCGAGGCCCTGTTGTTTTCCTCTAAAATATGATAGAGGCTCGATGCCGTCGCAAGCTTGGGGGCATATGGGGAGGTGTATAAAACACGTAGAGTGCGATGCGGGACTCATTAGTCTCATGCACTCAAATCCCGAGATATGTGTTGGGATAGAAGCCAACCGGAGATCGGTGGACAGGGTCAGGGTAATGCAGTTGCTTCAGTCATCCCGCGTAAGTGAACAATTTATCAGGCATTTATCATTGAACTACATACCAGGTGGCTGTCCCGAGTGTGGCGACCATCTAGTGACTCCTATATTTCCGGAACACTTGTTTTGATGCGTTGTGAGTGATGTTTCCCGCGTGAAGAAGTTTCCGCACGCCTTGCACTCAAACTGACATTTTTTGCCATGTTTGAGGACCTCGTGTCGCAGCCTGTCATGCCGTCTCGAGAACGTTTCTGAGCATCCCAGTGTACAGGCAAAGTATACGCGTGGTCGAGTCTCATGCGTCTTCTCGTGCTTCTTGCAGGTGTAGTTGCTAACAAACATGAGACCACAGCCAGGGAAAGAGCAAGTCACTTTTTTCCTGCGCCGTTTCGTGGACGTGTTTGCATCTCTGAAGGGCAGGCTTATTGGCGGCCTAGTCATGTGGGACGAACTGCTGGAAGGCGTGGAAGTGGAAGCAGGTGAAGATGGATCAACTGGGGGATATGTTGTATCAGGGGAAGCAGTGAGGTTTGAAGATATGTTATTTGACACCGGTGACGAGTCGCTGGATATAGTTTGACCGTCCTTGGCAGGTGGAACATGATGACGGCTCATGAATGGCAGCGTCGACTGGGAGAACTTTGGGTGGATTTCGAGCTCCCGGGTGGTCAACATGTCGCCAAAATAATTCGCTGTCAAGTCAAGTCAATTAAACGATCATAATATTAAATGGTGCAGTTCGAATCATACCTAAATCCCTTCCAAAGTCAAAGGGAGTGGACGCGCCTGAATGGTATGACGTATCATTCTCGTACTGTGGGTCAGACGTGGCGAGGAAGGATGCCGCTGATATAGCGTTGTCGTGGAGAATGGGGTCATTAGGCCAGGTGTATTGCGGTAGGGTGGCGGGGAAAGATGGCCAACGTTGTACCGACTGAACGCCGTCTGATTGAAATTTATCAGGAACTCGCCGCTATCGTTGGTTAGAAGAAAGCAAAGTACCGAGTACCGCGGTTGCAATATCATTCCAAGAGTCATGCGATGCTATCTGAGCATCAGGGGTCAAAGTGCTCGCAAGGGTCGAAATGTCGGGTATGTCTTTTGAGGATTATTTATGAGTCTCGAGTACTAGACAGAGGAGGGTGGACTTACTGTGATGAGTGTCCTGGGTGGGTTCGAGGATAGAGCTCTGGTTCATGGAACTTGAGTCCTGGGACGCCGTCGTGGATGCATGAGGCTTGACCTGCGATAAGTGCTGGTCAAATGGTGCGCAAGAGGCGTGTACAGAAACCATATGAGTAGATTCAACATCTGTAGCGCCAAACTCGAAGTGAATGGTAATTCCCTGAAAATTATCGGCGTTCTGATGCGCATTGGCAGGGACTTGAGAGGCCATGGGTAGCGGATTGAGGGTGAGTCCCACACTGCCATCTTCACTATGAAGCTTTGCGGAAACGGCAAACTGGAGGAGCTGTTCCAGTGAGAAGCTGACTTGCATGTTATCGTAGGGGTGAAAAGTCAAGAGATTTGATGCACAGTATATATCTAGATTAATTACGATAGGTAAACAATGTGGCGGACATGGTGGTGCCATCCATCGAGTCAATCCATCAAACTATACATTACCCACAAATAATTTCCCCAGGTGAGAACTGCGGACCGTACCCCGATCCTGCTCAATACTGGCAATTGGCACCCGGTGCGACCAGTGGCATTGGAGAAGAGTTGGCACCGTCTGACGTACAGCCGTGTTAAACGGAATAGTAGCGCCTGATCAATTGGCCGACTACGCTGGCTTAACAGAACGGACCGGGACTTCAGACCAATACAACCATGTCCTATCATGGATTTCTGAATACCTTTGAATATATTAAATTAGAGGGGAACACTATCTCTTGTTTACTCGTTTCGTCATTCACCGGACACTACATTTACAACCCCTCGTCCTCAACAGCGCGCGCAAGCAACTTGGATCGTTCAGCAGATCTAGGTGTAATCGATACTGCGAATCCGTATGGTTTCCTATATACAAAACATCCTCAATCAGAGCGCTGAAAAACAAAAGAGAATGGACCACGTACATGACACCACCAGGCGCGAACCCAGTCTCCCTGTTCGTATTGATCGGAATCGGCTTGCCTGTGTTCTTATCAATGGCCTGTTTAACATCCAATCCCCATACAAGGGTAGCGAGTTCCAGGAAGAGGGAGTGTTCAGCTACACGCTGGCCAGGGCAAACTCTGTTCCCAGAATCAACGATGAGCGAACATGCGTGAAGAGAAAGAGGNTGGGGAGGTGTATAAAACACGTAGAGTGCGATGCGGGACTCATTAGTCTCATGCACTCAAATCCCGAGATATGTGTTGGGATAGAAGCCAACCGGAGATCGGTGGACAGGGTCAGGGTAATGCAGTTGCTTCAGTCATCCCGCGTAAGTGAACAATTTATCAGGCATTTATCATTGAACTACATACCAGGTGGCTGTCCCGAGTGTGGCGACCATCTAGTGACTCCTATATTTCCGGAACACTTGTTTTGATGCGTTGTGAGTGATGTTTCCCGCGTGAAGAAGTTTCCGCACGCCTTGCACTCAAACTGACATTTTTTGCCATGTTTGAGGACCTCGTGTCGCAGCCTGTCATGCCGTCTCGAGAACGTTTCTGAGCATCCCAGTGTACAGGCAAAGTATACGCGTGGTCGAGTCTCATGCGTCTTCTCGTGCTTCTTGCAGGTGTAGTTGCTAACAAACATGAGACCACAGCCAGGGAAAGAGCAAGTCACTTTTTTCCTGCGCCGTTTCGTGGACGTGTTTGCATCTCTGAAGGGCAGGCTTATTGGCGGCCTAGTCATGTGGGACGAACTGCTGGAAGGCGTGGAAGTGGAAGCAGGTGAAGATAGATCAATTGGAGGATATGTTGTATCAGAGGAAGCAGTGAGGTTTGAAGATATGTTATTTGACGCTGGTGACGAGTCGCTGGATATAGTTTGACCGACCTTGGCAGGCGGAACATGATGACGGCTCATGAATGGCAGCGTCGACTGGGAGAACTTTGGGTGGTTTTCGAGCTCCCGGGTGGTCAACATGTCGCCAAAATAATTCGCTGGTGCAGTTCGAATCATACCTAAATCCCTTCCAAAGTCAAAGGGAGTGGACGCGCCTGAATGGTATGACGTATCATTCTCGTACTGTGGGTCAGACGTGGCGAGGAAGGATGCCGCTGATATAGCGTTGTCGTGGAGAATGGGGTCATTAGGCCAGGTGTATTGCGGTAGGGTGGCGGGGAAAGATGGCCAACGTTGTACCGACTGAACGCCGTCTGATTGAAATTTATCAGGAACTCGCCGCTATCGTTGGTTAGAAGAAAGCAAAGTACCGAGTACCGCGGTTGCAATATCATTCCAAGAGTCATGCGATGCTATCTGAGCATCAGGGGTCAAAGTGCTCGCAAGGGTCGAAATGTCGGGTATGTCTTTTGAGGATTATTTATGAGTCTCGAGTACTAGACAGAGGAGGGTGGACTTACTGTGATGAGTGTCCTGGGTGGGTTCGAGGATAGAGCTCTGGTTCATGGAACTTGAGTCCTGGGACGCCGTCGTGGATGCATGAGGCTTGACCTGCGATAAGTGCTGGTCAAATGGTGCACAAGAGGCGTGTACAGAAACCATATGAGTAGATTCAGCATTTGTAGCGCCAAACTCGAAGTGAACGGTAATTCCCTGAAAATTATCCGCGTTCTGATGCGCATTGGCAGGGACTTGAGAGGCCATGGGTAGCGGATTGAGGGTGAGTCCTACACTGCCATCTTCACCATGAAGCTTTGCGGAAACGGCAAACTGGAGGAGCTGTTCCAGTGAGAAGCTGACTTGCATGTTATCGTAGGGGTGAAAAGTCAAGAGATTTGATGCACAGTATATATCTAGACTAATTACGATAGATAAACAATGTGGCGGACATGGTGGTGCCATCCATCGAATCAATCCATCAAACTATACATTACCCACAAATAATTTCCCCAGGTGAGAACTGCGGACCGTACCCCGATCCTGCTCAAATACTGCCAATTGGCACCCCGGTGCGACCAGTGGCATTGGAGAAGAGTTGGCACCGTCTGATGTGCAGCCGTGTTAACGGAATAGTAGCGCCTGATTCAATTGGCCGAATACGCTGGCTTAACAGAACGGACCGGGGCTTCAGACCAGCACAACGATGTCTTATCATGAATATCTGAATTCCTTTGAATATATTAGATTAGGAAGGAACACTATCTCTTGTTTACTCATTTCGTCATTCACCGGACGCTACATTTACAAACCCTCGTCCTCAACAGCGCGCGCAAGCAACTTGGATCGTTCAGCAGATCTAGGTGTAATCGATACTGCGAATCCCTTTGGATTCCTGGCGCGCCATGCCGCTTGCTGACGAAGGTACAGCACAACCAAGAGCCCGATCACAGCTCCGACCCACTTGTAGTCGTGATATTTGGAGTATCACGAGGTTCGGTGGTGTTGCTTGGTGCAGTGAGGACGACATTGCGGTTTACAGGTTGCCTTCCTCCTCTCGAAGCAGACTGCTATAAAGCCTTTCTGAAGTCAGAGAACCAGAATCCATGGTATGATTTGAAGAGCTTGTGAGTTTTTCGCGGCCGTTTCATTGATTGAACCCGGAGAACCATTCTGACTGCCACTGTCAAGTTGTCGAAACAGTCGATAGCGCCAAACCCAGCGTGAGAAAATCCCCCTTGGACCGCTTTCAATACCGCTTTCAACATCGACGTGTCGCCGCTGTCAGTAAACAAGAAGGAACTCAAATTTATCAGCATTCATCGTGGCTGATCAGCTATGGAAACTCAAAGAAGGATACAAGGCTCTTGTTCCTAGCTACAGGATTAGTAACTCAGACCGAAAAATCCGCGGTGAGTTGACTCTTTTGTCAGTCGATCAACTTTGGACTGAACTCCATGACGCAGCTTTATAAGGAGGTTTGGAAGCTGGACCCAATCTTCAGCAAAATCCTCACACTCACCTCACATCCACCCTCATCTCACCTCCGAAATCCCAAGCATGTCTTCTCCCAAAGTTTGGTTCGGTATGTGAAGCATTAGATCACTTGATTACTTTCATGCTGATCTCGATCTTGTACAGTAACTGGTGCTTCCGTCGGTCTTGGCCGTAGCGTTGTCGAACACGTCCTCTCTAAAGGCGATATCGCCGTAGCCACCCTTCGTAAACCCCAAGTCCTCTCCGAACTCTCATCCAAATACGACTCTTCCAGGCTCCTTATCGTCAAACTAGACGTTACCAAGCCCGAAGAAATCAAAGAAGCTTTCGCCCAGGCGATCTCTAAATTCGGTCGTGTCGATGTTGTGTACAGCAACGCCGGATACGGATCTCTCGCCGAGATTGAGGGTACACCAGATGACGTTGCCCGGGGCTTGTTCGAAGTCAACTTTTGGGGTGCGGCGAACCTCGCAAGGGAGGCTGTTAGGGTATTCAGAGACGTAAACAAGCCTGCTGGTGGACGATTCATCCAGGCTTCCAGTATGGCTGGTGCTTCTGCTATGCCTGGTATTGGATACTACAGTGCTAGGTATGTTGTACGGCTATCTGATGTAGATCGATTATGGACTGCTGACGCATTCTTTTCAGCAAATATGCCGTTGAAGGTATCACTGAGGCTCTCTCAAAAGAGTTGAAGCCCGACTGGAACATCAAGGTGATTAACCTTCCTTTCCTTCTTTCCGCTCCGTGTCCTGACAATCATCGATGTAGATCACTATCCTTGAACTCGGTGGCTACGTCACGCGTGGTACCGACAAGGAATCGCTCGTGACTATTCCTTTACATTCTGCCTACGAAGGCGGTCCCACCACTTTTGTCCGTGGATTCCTCGAGGGTCCTATGCAGGGCGGTGATCCGGCGAAGGCTGCCCGAGAAATTCGCAATATCGCCAACGACGACAGCACACCACTGAGAATCGCTCTCGGTCTGGACGCCCGAGGAGTAGTCCAAGGACAGATTGATTCTCTGAAGGCTGACTTGGAAAAGTCTGAGCCTTTCTCGGCAGATTTGAAGTAAAAAGTTAACATACCTAGTTTTGATCGCATTGGCATTGTAAATTATCTTGTACATACCCATCACACGTTTCTAGACCTCTTCATTCATCATCAAAACTATAAAGTAGCTCTGTAAGAACGGACGTAAAAGGGCAATCAAGAGCACCAAGCACGAGCAGCCGTGAATCAAGACCAGAGTAGTTCTACCAAAGCGGAGCAAAGGCACTTCAGAATCAAGGAACAATCTTCCGCTGCTGGACGAAAATCAACTCTACTGGTATTGGGGCGGGGTATGGAAGTAGACCGTAATGGCAGTGGGAACGACGAATGCCTTGAGCACAAGTTGGGAGCCTCGCGATTTAGGAATAAAAATCCGTCCGAATTACAGATACACACAGCATATAAGATACAAGCAGGAAAGCGAAAGCATCAGAAGAACTATCCTCCGAAGTCCCAAGGTCATCGGACCACAGCTTGACGCGTCTCATGAGTATCATAGTACGCTTGTGTAGAGTAAACACCCACTTGAATGAGCAGCCAACATTTTCTGAATATCCAACACCACGTCCTTCAATTTTCTTGCACCCTCCAAACTCATCACGTCGTTATTATTCCATCTCTCGATTGCGAGGGCTTTTGATCTGTCCGGTTCCACCACTCCCGTCGTTGCATTGAGCTTGTAAAAGGCACATTTCGGCCCAAACGCACTAACACAGTGCAAAACCTCGGTTTTCACCTTCCCACCGACGATCAAGTCCCTCGCCTTTTTCCTCAACTCTTCATCAGCCATTCCTCTGGCAGCTTCTGAGGCAAGATCATCCGGCGCCCGAACTTGGAAAAGCAAAACAGCATGCTCCTGTTGGGTGTACACGACATATGTGAGAGGGAACGCGGTAATATTGATTGGGGAATAGATAACAAATTTATCCAATGGGAAAAGGTGGAAGAGAAGAGGGCTGTAGCCGTTACAGGCACTGTTTTTTGCGTTGCTACTGGCAGCATTGTTTTGGAGAGCCCTCATATGAGTTTGAAGTCCGGGCCATGGATTGACTGGAGACATGGACATGGTGGAGTGGTGATGGTCCAGGGTAAAGACGACTTTAAGTACATAGAACCGATGATCGGGATAGTCGGACTTTGGTGGGGTTGCCCACTTCGATCACGCCGATCGCAACCCTGATCCTTGATCCTAACGACCCAAGTAAACCTAATTCGTGATCTTCGGATTCTTTCTCGAGAAACCGTGACTAGTCGATGCAGAAATATTCTTTCAGAGTTCAACTCAGACTATGGTCACCTGATATCTTTCATCTTTCATCTTGGTAGATCTCTGAATCCTTTTTCATCCATGTCGAGGATGGCTTACCTTCTACACCCTGTGGGTACGAAGGAGAATCAGATCCCTGAACACTGCGATTGTACGAGTATTGGGGCAAGTAGACTGGGTCACACGATAGCAATCCACTCAGTTAACATACTGACAGAGAGATTGTTTTTAGACATCTATAGACAAAGCAAGCAAGTGTTTCTCTAGTCAGGATGGACATCATATCATGCCCAGCTCAAGAAATTAAAGCAAGCCTTTCAAAATTGCATAACTGAGGTGTCCACGGAACCTAGACAAGTTTGGGAATTTCCTATGGGTATCCATGCTCTTTTTATTCAGTCCCAATTTCAATCCATCAAGGCAGTGACATGACATCCTTGACATGGTACACGATGTCAACTTCATTCTTGAGCAGTTACTCCAGTTCACCCTCTCCGCAAAGCTACCCTCAAGATTGGCACATCAAATTCTTACATACTGTACATAACACGTGCAAGTCAAGCCCAGTTCCTATCAGTTCTGCTTGCTCAGTTCAAGTTTGATTCAGCTTTTCTGGGTTGTGGACCTGGCAAACACTGCAGTGGTAATCACCTTGATATAATTGTATGGTCAGGAATTATTTGACAAGGCCCTTGCCTGTCTAATTGGATCTTCTATCAGATGTTAATCCTGTACTATTGTTAGTACCGAATGCTGTAGAGTACCTGGGTATGAATAGCAAAACCTTGGGTCACTGATGATACAAGTGTGTCTATGTTGTCAATTTTGAAGTTTTACAGGTATCCCACCACAACCGCCCCGAAATGATGAGTAAGGATCATACCCCAAGTGAATTATATGCTCTACGAGTTTTCAAGGGACCTTTAGAGGACTCAAAAGGCGACCTGATCTGATTGGGTTCAATCTTGACCAATCGCGTGAAGGTTTCTACCTATGTTGATCTAGATGGGCAGGTATATCTCTGCTGAAGAATACAGTAACTGAGAACATTAACCTGTTCTCGCCATAGTATTAACAATAAGCCTCGAGTTGCAGTTTTTTCAATGCCAAATAATATTAGTGTAAATCTACATCATTCAAACTTGCTGGTATCAATTCTCTACCAAGGTAACTTTCAATGGCAGCTGTGCTCCCTCTGCTTCCTTTCCAACCACTCTAGGCTGCATGGTCACACTGAACTTGGTCTCAATCTCGACCCCTGTATCCCAAAACTCAAAGTTCCTGATCAACATTGCGAGAATGCACTGAAATGAGGAGTCAATCAATGCTCCAGGCCAATATAGTGGGACATTACCTTGTACTCAAGAAGAGCTGTTAATCATGACAACCAAAGGGTTGACAGGACACCAGTCAGTCAAAAGGACCATCATGAGGACAACCTAGTATACGCACCCAGACGGTACCCAATGCAAAGTCTTGGCCCCTTGCTGAAGCTCATGATATTGCTCCATCTGCCCTGCATCTCAGAGCGAGGTGGCAGTCCATCTGGCTCAATGCAGTGCTCAGGTCGGAACACTTGACCATCTTTCCAGGTGCTATTCACTCGGTTGATAGATATGTTGGGTATTTGAATGAACTGTCGAATGGGCAGTGATATGCATAACTTTTACCTTTTATTTCACATGCAAAAAGAGAATATTTTGCACTTTTATGGTTAGAAATGACATAAACAAGGGAATTGAGGATTAGTGTGAGCCCTGAGCAGCTAGTCAAAGCGAGTAGTAGAGAAGGATACAAAATATTAGCAGAGTAATGGTTGATGGTAGGCCATACAAGGGTACCCGACCACTGCTAGTATGAAAATAAACAGCGAATCTGAACACAGAGGAGCATCCCGAAACTTGTAGAGAAACACACCACATCACACCTCTCTATTGAAAGCATACTAAAGGGAATATTTTAACTTTTAACAATATTTTCAATTCATGCCCAACTTGAAGGAAGAATAAAAGCTTTGATGATACATCAACAAGAATATTACCGAGAAATGGATATGAAACAGAGAATAACAAATTATTGGCGGGGGATACTTGAGACACTGATAATCAAATTAGATGAATGAAATAGATGATCGGTTACTGAAAAGGTACCTGTATCACAGAAAGCGGAAGACAAAGCTGTATGACGAGAAGATAGCACGGCTGAGCTTACGTGTACACTTTAGAGGAGAAATGGAAGGATATTACATGTCCACAGAGCAGATGACAATAGATGGAGAAGGAAGGAACCATGTGGAGTGGCATGGAAGTATAATATTTTCAAACGGAGTTGGAAGGAGAGCTGTTTGATCAAGAAAATTGCAAATGATTAGTGTCAGGAGACTGCACAATTGTCATAGAAAAAGAATAAAAGAGATTATGGCTACAAAGCCTGACTACAATTGGACACTGTGACAGAGAAATTACTAAACACAGCTCAGTTTATATAATATTTAGCACCCGACTCAGTTTTATTTGTATGTGTGACAGATATATTAGATTATTTATGTTGTAGGGTATATAAGGGGACATGTTTTATAGGTGGAAAGCAGGAGAGATACTGCCCACTGATTACCAGAGTGTATGACGTTGTTGCTCAGGTAGAAGAGCTACCGGCAATCAGTATTTTTCAACCACTTCGGGCTCTAGCTTATTTAGTTGTGCAAGAGGCACAGGCTAGTTGAGACCTGAGATTGTAACCCAAACTAGAGATATAAATAAAAGCTAGGAAGAGCTTAGTTTCTAGTGCAAGAGGCATGTTTTCTGATAAGAAGAATATTGTATCAGTTTACCAAGAGGGTAACTGACGTGCATTAGTATAGTCTGGTGTTTCGACATAAATCAGAGAGGGTTTCAGGCTAGCAGTGTCTAGAAGATTTGTCCTCTTGAGAATTGTTGCAGAACATAGCTAAGAGGGCTATATTNTGCAGTTTTTTCAATGCCAAATAATATTAGTGTAAATCTACATCATTCAAACTTGCTGGTATCAATTCTCTACCAAGGTAACTTTCAATGGCAGCTGTGCTCCCTCTGCTTCCTTTCCAACCACTCTAGGCTGCATGGTCACACTGAACTTGGTCTCAATCTCGACCCCTGTATCCCAAAACTCAAAGTTCCTGATCAACATTGCGAGAATGCACTGAAATGAGGAGTCAATCAATGCTCCAGGCCAATATAGTGGGACATTACCTTGTACTCAAGAAGAGCTGTTAATCATGACAACCAAAGGGTTGACAGGACACCAGTCAGTCAAAAGGACCATCATGAGGACAACCTAGTATACGCACCCAGACGGTACCCAATGCAAAGTCTTGGCCCCTTGCTGAAGCTCATGATATTGCTCCATCTGCCCTGCATCTCAGAGCGAGGTGGCAGTCCATCTGGCTCAATGCAGTGCTCAGGTCGGAACACTTGACCATCTTTCCAGGTGCTATTCACTCGGTTGATAGATATGTTGGGTATTTGAATGAACTGTCGAATGGGCAGTGATATGCATAACTTTTACCTTTTATTTCACATGCAAAAAGAGAATATTTTGCACTTTTATGGTTAGAAATGACATAAACAAGGGAATTGAGGATTAGTGTGAGCCCTGAGCAGCTAGTCAAAGCGAGTAGTAGAGAAGGATACAAAATATTAGCAGAGTAATGGTTGATGGTAGGCCATACAAGGGTACCCGACCACTGCTAGTATGAAAATAAACAGCGAATCTGAACACAGAGGAGCATTCCGAAACCTGTAGGGAAACACACCACATTACACCTCTCTATCGAAAGCATACCAAAGGGAATATTTTAACTTTTAACAATATTTTCAATTCATGCCCAACTTGAAGGAAGAATAAAAGCTTTGATGATACATTGACAAGAATATTACCAAGAAATGGATATGAAACAGAGAATAACAAATTATTGGCAGGGGATACTTGAGACACCGATAATCAAATTAGATGAATGAAATAGATGATTGGTTACTGAAAAGGTATCTGTATCACGGAAAGCGGAAGACAAAGCTGTATGATGAGAAGATAGCACAGCTGAGCTTACGCATACACTTTAGAGGAGAAATGGAAGCATATTACGCGTCCACAGAGCAGATGACAATAGACAGAGAAGGAAGGAACCATGCGGAGTGGCATGGAAGTATAATATTTTTCAAATGGAGTCGGAAGGAGAGCCATTTGATCAAGGAAATTGCAAACGGAGTCGATAGGAGAACCATTTGTTAGAGAAAATTGGAGAAGATTTGTGTCAGAAGACTGCACAATCATTAAAGAAAAAGAATAAAAGAGATTATGGCTATGAAGCCTGACTACAATTGGACACTGTGACAGAGAAATTACCAAACACAGCTCAGTTTATATAATATTTAGCACCCAGCTCAGTTTTATATGTATTTGTGACAGATATATTAGATTATTTATGTTGTAGGGTATATAATGGGACGTGTTTTGTAGGTGGAAAGCAGGAGAGATACTGCCCACCAATTACCAGAGTGTATGATGTTGTTCAGGTAGAAGAGCTACCGGCAATCAGTATTTTTCAACCACTTCGGGCTCTAGCTTATTTAGTTGTGCAAGAGGCACAGGCTAGTTGAGACCTGAGATTGTAACCCAAACTAGAGATATAAATAAAAGCTAGGAAGAGCTTAGTTTCTAGTGCAAGAGGCATGTTTTCTGATAAGAAGAATATTGTATCAGTTTACCAAGAGGGTAACTGACGTGCATTAGTATAGTCTGGTGTTTCGACATAAATCAGAGAGGGTTTCAGGCTAGCAGTGTCTAGAAGATTTGTCCTCTTGAGAATTGTTGCAGAACATAGCTAAGAGGGCTATATTCAGGTACAAGAGGTACCTTTATTCTCACTTAGAAGAAGTTTATTCTTTGGGCAGTTTCTGGTCGAAAATCTATACCAGTATTTGCTTTCGAAGTGATAATAAACCCATATAACCAATAAATATTATACAAAAAGAACACCAATCTCGATCTGAGAAGCTTCATGACAAAGTTCTTGGTCTAGGACATGAACCGACTTATGAGGACCTAACCAACCCTGATGTCTTACCTTACCTTGATGCCGTGATTAAAGAAGGGTATGTCGACATCTACTCTAGATACATGCAAATACTAAAATCAGGCCTAGGCTACGACTCCATCCTCTAGGCGCCTACATGGACCATGTCGCTGTCAAAGACGATGTCGTTCCTTTGAGTATGCCCATCACAATGCCTTCAGGTGAAGTACTACACAGTCTACAAATCCATGCTGGACAGGTGAGCCTCAATCCTTTTCAAGTATCAATCCAACCACTTATCTGCTGAAGATGCTCAAAAACCTATGCCTCTACTATGAAAACACAAGGCCTGTAGTGCCAAAATACCCCCAAAAAAGGTATATATAAGTTCTTGATTCTCAGTTTTGTTTGTGAGTTGGTTCGGCATGGTTCACTGTTACAGCAACATTAAGAATAATTTCTCAATGTCTCGCTCAGTAGTTCAGAGATGAATGCCTTCAAAACAACTTCTGTTGACATGCATGGTTTCTAGCAAGTTCAAGTAGGGTCATGTTGAGAGAACCGGCGGTAGTCTCATGTCCAACAAAGCTGCCAAGTACTCAATAATCTGATTGTGGCTTTCAGCGCGCAATACTTACATGAACATGGTGATCTGGGAGGGGATATGTCAACATGACTCACAGATTGTGAACCAGAGGGAACATACATGGTCAATCATCTGTTGATTCGACATTTTGCCATCTCCTTGTGAATTCACTTTCACTGGGAAGCTACATTTTACAAAGTTGATTTCAACTGTACGTACTTTGTAACCCATCAAGCTCAGTAAGTTCCAACCCTTTTCCACGTCTGCACCCATCTTGAGGAACATCTCAGCAAGACAATTAATCACCATCTTGATGTCGCCTTGCTTTTGAATGGCATCAATGGGAATGTATAGCAGGAATGGGAATGTCTGTAAGAATATCTGCGCCTGAGATCTGCATTGGTCAAAGTAGTCTGGATATTGTTAGATGTGCTTACATAGAAGGTGGCTGTTTCCATGCCCGCATTGACTTGGTCAGTCCAAGCTTTCTGTATGTCTTTTGCCTCTTGGGTTTTGCCGCCCTTGAAGTCATGGTTGAAACCCTGATGGCACTGTGAGTGAGCTTACTTGGCCGATCAGAGACATAAACTATGCACCACGCGACCAATGATATCAAGACTATCAGAATGATAAGCCTTCAACAAGAAAAAGAGAAAGTGGGACTGACGTAGCAATTGCCGTCCATTTCATGATGTTCGTTGTGATGGAACCTCCATTTTCCTGAAGTGTAGACTCCAGTCTTGCTCGCAACTATGATTTGATTATTATTAAGTTAAAAGGGAAGTGATGAGATAGGAACTTGTGACTTGCTTTTGCAGCTGATTTGAATACTTCTGGAGCCATTCCGCACACATTTGCTGGACTGGTGAAGAAGTCAGCTATGAAAATAGCATTGGAGGCATACTGACCTAAAGGCAGGATTCAAAACCTTGTGTTGTTGTCTATGCTCATCATGTTTGGCCCAAATGAGACCCCTTCCAAGAAGACATTCTACCAAAGGGTGGAAAACAGAGTGTTACAGTTGGACACAAACAGACTATCTTTTTCTTTCTTTCTATTCCTTGCTTTAACACTCTAGCGCCTTTGAGCGCTAATATTCTCTTTTACCTATGCTTCTCATTGACATCTGGACACATCCACTTTCCCAACTCCCTTTTCCGACTTCATGCCTTCCTCTCTATTTAAGATGTCATCACTACGTCATTCGCGACGTCGGTATGATATCATTATTCTATTTGTTTCTTTCTCCTTCTATTTATGATCCGACGTCATCTCTGACATCGGCTATTGTATCATTATATCTATTTTCATTTCCTCGACATCATTTCTGATGTCATTCTCTTATTTATCATGTTGTCAAAGGTACATTCTATTTGCTAAACAAATGATGTCGGTCCAGCAGTTTGTATACAAACTAGTCACTACAATCGTTGTATAAGTAGATAGGTTGAAGGTCTAAGCTACCTCAGCTTGACCTAGTTAACTCTTTGGACATCTTGCTCACTTCGATCGAACTTTGAGAACTTTAGCACGAGCTGAAGAACTCAAACTCAAACTTGCCCCTTTTGTCAATTTAGCGCCGCTACATCATAAGCGGTTGTTGAGTTGTTGTTGTTGCTGCGCAAGTAATGTAACAAAAGGTCAAGCTGCTCGTTGCCGACCTACCCAGGTTTAGGCATCACCGCTTATCGAAACATGACTCCCCCGAGGGCTCCCTTTACGGCAGCCGAAGAAGCCGATCTCGACGATCAACTCGAAGTAGCTGAACAGCTATTGAACCCCGACCCCGAACAGACCCCGCGCCGAATTACTCGTAGCCAGCGGAGAGGAGCAGTCGAAAGTCTCCAACAAGAAAGAATAGAACCCGAAGCTAAGTCTTCCGAAACCGATCCATTTGACGAATACCGAAGTATTTTCCATACCCCGACACCAGAAATGACGACTCCCAGTGGAAGTGCTGCTGCTGCTTCAGACGTCAAACCGAAAGTGGAACACGATGACACCGATGAACAATGGGCCCGGACTATCTCCACAGCCGTACTCCAGACGATCGATGACAAGAAGGACGAAGCTAGTAAAGGGCCAACACCAGATCCCTTTTTAGGCAAGCAATCAGACACCCGCCGCTTCCTCCTCGACCTCGAACTTTATTTCGCAATGAACCCGGTCAAGGCAAATACCGATGAAAAGAAGAAGATGCTTCTTTTGTCACTGGTCAAGGGAAACACCAGTGAATGGAAGCAGAGGGAGACGATGAAGCTCTTTCCCGAAGACGACGACCCTGAAGAAAAGAAAAAGGCTGCCGAAGAAACTTGGAGTAGTTTCAAGCAGAGATTCCGAGCCAGATGGCAACCCATCAACGTTGTCAGAGAAGCACAGGCCAAGATCAAACAGATCAGAATGACGGATAGGGCCGACGAATATGTCAATTGATTCCGCCTTATCGCGATGGACACCAAGTACGATGATGAAGCTCTCATGAGATTCTTTAGGGAAGGACTCCCGGAATCTTTACAGAACAAGATCATGCTCCGAACAGACGGAGAACCCGAAACCTTGGACGAATGGTACAAACTGGCGATCAAATACGACAACCAGTACAAATTGGTCATGGCCAATAGGAAGAAGAGAGAGCCGATCAAACCGAAGATCGCTCGGAAAGAGAAGGAAGTAACAGTTGGACGACTACTGTCCGAATCTGATAGGAAAGATTACATGGTTGCAGGGAAGTGCTTCCGTTGTGCAAAGACTGGTCATGTCTCACGAGATTGTCCCCTCAAAGGACAAACACAACAAACCCCGCCGCCCAAATACGAACCCAAGAAGCTTTCGCCACGAGAAGCTTTCACCAAGATCCGTGTGCTTATTGCCAAACAAGGAGAAGGAGAACAAGAGGAGATCTTTGATCTCATGGGAAAAGAGGGTTTTTGAAGAGGTGGAAGAGGCCAACGCTCTTTCCACCTGCAATTACGATCTCGAACGTTGTACTAGCTAAGTTAAATCGAAACTCTATGCGAATTCCCATTCAATACAACGTCGGGACAGAAATCGTCGAAACCAAAGCCCTGATTGATTCAGGCGCGGGAGGACGCTTCATCTGTGAAGAAGAAGCACGAAAACTAAAGAAACCCTGGACAAGATTGGAAAAACCCATCAAGGTTTTCAACGTAGATGGAACCCGGAACAAAATTGGTTGGATTACTCACTCCGTCACAATCGACATCACAATCGGAGATAGATCGATGAAGGAAACTTTATTGATCTCGGGATTAGGACCGGAAAGAGTTATTCTAGGATTACCTTGGCTTCAAGATCACAATCCAGATATTGATTGGGTCACCGGAGTAGTCCACTTCCGACCTAGATGAAAGATCATGATTAAACGGCCGATGAAACCATTTATTGGAATCTTCGATGAAACAAAGGAATCAGACACTGGAATATTGGACAAAGTAGAAGACGATGAAGTTTTAATTCGATCTTTTATCAAAGGAGAAGAAGACAGCGATGAAGTTCGAATCAACGCTAAGTTATCCGCTTCTCAGGTACTGGCACAAGCTCACAAGGTCAAGGCGAAACCATTGGAAGAACTTCTTCCTGCTTACCTTTCCGATTACACGGATCGATTCGAAAAGAAGAAAGCCGAACGATTTCCACCTTCTCGACCATACGATCACGCAATTGACCTCAAACCAGATTTCAAACCACGGGACTGTAAAATCTACTCTTTATCACCGAAAGAGCGTATTGAACAAGACAAGTTCCTGGACAAAAATTTACGGAAAGGATATATTCGACCCTCGAAATCCCCAATGGCATCCCCTTTCTTCTTCGTAGCTAAGAAAGAAGTGGGAGCGCTACGACCCTGCCAGGACTATCGAGATCTGAATAACGGAACGATAAAAAACCGCTATCCTCTCCCATTGGTCACGGATCTTGTGGACAAATTGAAAACGGCTAGGGTGTTTACGAAATTGGATCTTCGGAACGGATACANTTCCTTTGTATTCAGAATTAGTAGTTTCTGGCCTGTGTTACAGTTTTTCACTTTTACCAGACATTCTTCCGATTTCCTTTTCTTGTACCACCATTTTGGGCAACTAAATGCCCAGCATTATGCTTCTTTTTACTGCCTAATCCTATGTTTCTTGTTAACATCTGGACTTATCCACATTCCTAGCTCCCTTTTTCTTCTTCGATATTTATGACATCATCATGACTTCATTTTATTCCATTTGTTTCTATCTCCTTCTGATGATATCGCTTATGATGTCAAGTTCCTTATTTATGATTTCATTGACATTCTATCACATTCTATTGCTTTCTACTTGTTTAACAAACAACAATGTCGATCTAGCAGTTTGTACCCAAACGAGTAGCTACAAAGAGTGTATAAGTAGATAGTTTTCTAGGTCTAAGCTCTTCAGCTTGACCTAGTTTAATCAAACTTGTGTTTGGCCAACGAACGAATCTCTGAACTCTAGCTTTTCTAAAGCTAGCTCTCTAACTTGAACCTTTCTCCTTCAGGAAGGGAATTTTCCTTTCTTGTCAAAGTTAACTCTGCATCACTACGTCAAGTGGTGTTGAGTTGTTGTTGTTGCTGCGCAAGTAACGTAACAAAAGGTCAAGCTGATCGTTGCCGACCTACCCAGGTTTAGGCATCACCACTTATCAAAACACGACTCCCCCGAGGGCTCCCTTTACAGCAGCCGAAGAATCCGATCTCGACGATCAACTCGAAGTAGCCGAACAGCTGCTGAACCCTGCGCCGAATTACTCGTAGCCAGCGGAGAGAAGCAGTTGAAAGTCTTCAACAAGAAAGAACAAAAACCGAAGCTAAGTCTTCTGAAACCAATCCATTTGACGAGTACCGAGATATATTTCATACCCCGACACCAGAAATGACGACTCCCAGTGGAAGCGCTGCTGCTTCAGATGTCAAACCAAAAGTGGAACATGACAACACTGACGAACAATGGGCCCGGACCATTTCCATGGCCGTACTACAGACAATCGATGACAAGAAGAACGAAGCCAGTAAGGGACCGACTCCGGACCCTTTTATGGGAAAACAATCAGATACCCGCCGCTTTCTCCTCGACCTCAAACTTTACTTCGCAATGAACCCTGTTAAAGCGAATACTGATGAAAAGAAGAAGATGCTTCTTTTGTCGCTGGTTAAAGGAAACACCAGTGAGTGGAAGCAACGGGAGACGATGAAGTTATTCCCCGAAGACGATGATCCCGAAGAAAAGAAGAAAGCCGCCGAAGAAACTTGGAGTAGTTTCAAACAGAGATTCCGAAACGAATGGCAACCCATCAATGTTGTCAGAGAAGCGCAGACAAAGATTGAACAGATCAAGATGACAGACAGAGCCAACGAATACATCAATCGATTCCGCCTCATTGCAATGGACACCAAGTATGATGATGAAGCCCTTATGAGATTCTTTAGAGAAGGACTTCTGGAATCTCTCCAGAACAAAATTATGCTCCGAACAGATGGAGAACCCGAGACTCTAGACAAATGGTACAAACTGGCAATCAAATACGACAACCAGTATAAATTGGTCATGGCCAATAGGAAGAAGAAGGAGCTGATCAAGCTGAAGATTGTTCGAAAAGAGAAAGAAGTAACAATCGGACAAATATTGTCTGAATCGGATAGAAAGGATTATATGGTTGCAGGGAAGTGTTTCCGTTGTGCAAAGATCGGTCACATCTCATGAGATTGTCCCACCAAAGGACAAGCACAACAAACCCCGCCACCAAAATATGAACCCAAGAAGCTCTCACCACGAGAGGCCTTCACAAAGATCCGTGCACTTATTGCCGAACAAGGAGAAGGAGAACAAGAAGAGATCTTTGATCTCATGGGAAAAGAGGGTTTTTAAAGAGGTGGAAGAGACCGACGCTCTTTCCACCTGCAATTACGATCTCGAACGTTGTACTAGCTAAGTTAAATCGAAATTCTATGCAAATCCCTATTCAATACAACGTCGGGACAGAAATTGTCGAAACAAAAGTCCTGATCGATTCAGGCACTGGAGGCCACTTCATCTGCGAAGAAGAAGCATGAAAACTGAAGAAACCCTGGACAAAATTGGAGAAACCCATCAAAGTTTTCAATGTTGATGGAACCCGGAACAAAATTGGTTGGATTACTCACTCCGTCACAATCGACATCACAATCGGAGATAGATCGATGAAGGAAACTTTATTGATCTCGGGATTAGGACCGGAAAGAGTTATTCTAGGATTACCTTGGCTTCAAGATCACAATCCAGATATTGATTGGGTCACCGGAGTAGTCCACTTCCGACCTAGATGAAAGATCATGATTAAACGGCCGATGAAACCATTTATTGGAATCTTCGATGAAACAAAGGAATTAGACACTGGAATACTGGACAAAGTCGAAGACGATGAAGTCTTAATTCAGTCTTTCATTAAAGGAGAGGAAGACAGCGATGAAATTCGAATCAACGCTAAGTTGTCCGCTTCTCAGGTACTGGCACAAGCTCACAAGGTCAAGGCGAAACCATTGGAAGAACTTCTTCCTGCTTACCTTTCCGATTACACGGATCGATTCGAAAAGAAGAAAGCCGAACGATTTCCACCTTCTCGACCATACGATCACGCAATTGACCTCAAACCAGATTTCAAACCACGGGACTGTAAAATCTACTCTTTATCACCGAAAGAGCGTATTGAACAAGACAAGTTCCTGGACAAAAATTTACGGAAAGGATATATTCGACCCTCGAAATCCCCAATGGCATCCCCTTTCTTCTTCGTAGCTAAGAAAGAAGTGGGAGCGCTACGACCCTGCCAGGACTATCGAGATCTGAATAACGGAACGATAAAAAACCGCTATCCTCTCCCATTGGTCACGGATCTTGTGGACAAATTGAAAACGGCTAGGGTGTTTACGAAATTGGATCTTCAAAACGGATATAACAACATACAGATCAAAGATGGAGACCAATGGAAAGCAGCGTTCAAAACACCACGAGGCCTTTTCGAACCAACAGTTATGTTCTTCGGTTTAACCAATTCCCCGGCAATGTTCCAAGTGTTTATGAACGACATCCTCAAAGATTTTATCAATGAGGGTTGGTGCGTGGTCTATATGGACGACATCTTGATATTCTCTGATGAGATTAATATTCACCGACTTCGCACGAGACACGTTCTAGAACGATTGCGGGAAAATGATCTCTATCTCAAACCGGAGAAATGTGAATTCGAAGTCAAGAAGATGTTGTTCTTGGGAATGGTTATCACACCCGGACACATCTCAATGGACGAAACAAAGTTAGCCGGAATAAAAGATTGGGAAGTGCCCAAAACAATCAAAGGTGTGCGATCGTTCCTTGGATTTGCAAATTTCTATCACAAGTTCATAGGAAAATATGCGGAATTGGCACGACCTCTACACGAGTTGACAAAGAAAGACACTAAATTCGAATGGACGAAGGAACGAGACATTGCGTTCAATGTTCTCAAGGCGAAGTTCCTACAACGACCAATCTTACAAATGCCAGACGATGAAAAGCCTTTCGTAATCGAAGCGGACACCTCGAAATGGGCCACAGGAGCGGTATTGAAACAATTAGGATCCGATGGCGAATTGCACCCATGCGGATACATTTCGCACGCATTCACTGCAACTGAGCGGAATTACAAAATCTACGACTGCGAACTCTTGGCCATCACAAACACTCTAAAGGCCTGGGAACATTATCTCCTGGGAGGAGCTCACCCGGTGACGGTTCTATCTGATCACAAGAACCTAACTTATTTCCGGACTGCACAGAAGCTAAATCGACGACAAGCTAGATTAAGTCTATACTTGACTCAATTCGATCTTCGGCTGGTACATGTCCCAGGAACGAAAATGGTGCAATCTGATGCCCTCTCGCAATGACCGGATTTAATCGACGAAGAAGAAAACGACAACGAAGATATCGTCATGTTACCAGATAAGTTATTTGTTAACGTGATCGATACAGAACTCAAAACTATGTTGGAAAAAGCATTGCCAAGCGACGAATTCCTGCAAATGACAATAGAAAGCCTCATCGAGAAAGAGACACCACCAATCAAATCATCCTTACAGGATTGGCGAACTGAAGGAAATCTATTGTTTTACAAAGATAGGATCTATGTTCCAAATGACCCAACGTTACGAAGGCTGATTGTGAAAACAATTCACGAAGCCTTACCTCATGGGCACCCTGGACAGTGGAATACAGTGGATCAGGTGCAAAGAGATTACTGGTGGCCAGGGATGACAAAGTTCATCAAATCGTTTGTTGATGGGTGCGCCGCATGCCAACAAATGAAGGTGAACACGCATCCAACGTGAACGCCTATACAACCCATTGGGGGACACAAAGATGCGTTGCCTTTCCAAATCATATCCATGGACTTGATCACAGATTTACCCAAGATCGAGGATTGTGATTCCATACTGGTCGTGGTCGACCATGCAGCTACGAAGGGGGTGATTTTCATCCCATGTCACAAGAAGATTGACGCCACAGACACAGCCAAACTACTTTTTCAACATGTCTACAAGCGCTTTGGATTACCCGACAAGATTATTTCGGACAGAGACCCGAGATTTGCAGCCGAAGTCTTCAAGGAAATGGGAAAATTATTGGGGATAAAGCAAATGCTAAGTACCGCCTATCATCCTCAGATGGATGGAGAGACTGAAAGAGTTAATCAAGAAGTAGAAATCTTCCTTTGATTCTTTTGCGCCAAAGAACAGATGAAATGGAAAGATCTCCTTCACTTTGCCGAATTTGCACACAACACCCGAACACATTCAGTCACGAAGAATTCCCCTTTCTATCTCACGATGGGATATCATCCCCGACCTCTCCCCACTGTCTTCGAAAAGACAACCGTTCCTTCCGTGGAAAAAAGAATGGCTGAACTGAAGAAGTTGAGAGAAGAAACATCGGCCCTGCTAGACATTGCAGCAAGGAGAGTGAAGGAGAGAAATGGAAGAGACCTAGACAAATTCGAGAAGGGTCAGAAGGTCTGGTTAGAAGGAAAGAACTTGTCTTTGGGGTATCCCTCTCCTAAACTGTCCCCGAAACGCAAAGNTGTTGGAAAAAGCATTGCCAAGCGACGAATTCCTGCAAATGACAATAGAAAGCCTCATCGAGAAAGGGACACCACCAATCAAATCATCCTTACAGGATTGGCGAACTGAAGGAAATCTATTGTTTTACAAAGATAGGATCTATGTTCCAAATGACCCAACGTTACGAAGGCTGATTGTGAAAACAATTCACGAAGCCTTACCTCATGGGCACCCTGGACAGTGGAATACAGTGGATCAGGTGCAAAGAGATTACTGGTGGCCAGGGATGACAAAGTTCATCAAATCGTTTGTTGATGGGTGCGCCGCATGCCAACAAATGAAGGTGAACACGCATCCAACGTGAACGCCTATACAACCCATTGGGGGACACAAAGATGCGTTGCCTTTCCAAATCATATCCATGGACTTGATCACAGATTTACCCAAGATCGAGGATTGTGATTCCATACTGGTCGTGGTCGACCATGCAGCTACGAAGGGGGTGATTTTCATCCCATGTCACAAGAAGATTGACGCCACAGACACAGCCAAACTACTTTTTCAACATGTCTACAAGCGCTTTGGATTACCCGACAAGATTATTTCGGACAGAGACCCGAGATTTGCAGCCGAAGTCTTCAAGGAAATGGGAAAATTATTGGGGATAAAGCAAATGCTAAGTACCGCCTATCATCCTCAGATGGATGGAGAGACTGAAAGAGTTAATCAAGAAGTAGAAATCTTCCTTTGATTCTTTTGCGCCAAAGAACAGATGAAATGGAAAGATCTCCTTCACTTTGCCGAATTTGCACACAACACCCGAACACATTCAGTCACGAAGAATTCCCCTTTCTATCTCACGATGGGATATCATCCCCGACCTCTCCCCACTGTCTTCGAAAAGACAACCGTTCCTTCCGTGGAAAAAAGAATGGCTGAACTGAAGAAGTTGAGAGAAGAAACATCGGCCCTGCTAGACATTGCAGCAAGGAGAGTGAAGGAGAGAAATGGAAGAGACCTAGACAAATTCGAGAAGGGTCAGAAGGTCTGGTTAGAAGGAAAGAACTTGTCTTTGGGGTATCCCTCTCCTAAACTGTCCCCGAAACGCAAAGGACCTTTCGAAATCACAGAAGTCCTAGGACCCATGACGTACAAATTGAAACTCCCATTTCAATGGAGAATTCACCCTGTTTTCCACGCTGGTCTTTTGTCACCATTCAAGGAAACCGATGTCCACGGACCCAATTTTCTGGAACCACCCCCAGATATAGTTGAAGGACAAGAAGAATACGAAGTCGAAGCCATCATCGGACACCGACCAAAAAGAAAGAATCAACCACCAAAAGAATACCTTGTTTCCTGGAAAGGATACGACTCGTCGCATAATCAATGGCTGAAGCCAGCCGGCTTAAAGCATTCAATGGAGTTGTACTTGGAGTATAAAACCAAGTACAATCTGTGTTGATTCCCCATTCCAACCGAAACATGTCTTCCTACACTAACCCATCTGTCCGAACTGGCCTCCCTCCCTTCAACCCCCCACATCAGATCTTTCCAGATGACGCTGTCCATACTGAACCTTTCCATCCATCTACGTTCGAGCTTCTTTATCTCATGAACTGCGAACACTATGACGAGGAACTAGCGACTGCGATAAACGCATCCAACGAAAGAAACTGCGCCATCTATGGGAGTCTAATCTTTCTCCGGGGACAAAGACGACAGATGATGGAGAATATGACGAGAGTGGACTGACACATGGGCCAGCTGGCCCAGCAAATTTCTGATGACGAAACCTTCACTGTAACTGGAGCCATAGCGGTACCGCGTCCAGCTCTTGACATCGCAAACTTACTGCTTCATATAGTCCTTCCAGACACAGATCCCGATGGAGATCGCTTCGCTACGGACGACGACATCAGCCCCAACGACCCAGCCTTCCTCAGGANGCTGATCGTCAAGACAATTCACGAAGCCTTACCTCATGGACACCCCGGACAGTGGAATACAGTCGATCAGGTGCAAAGGGATTACTGGTGGCCGGGAATGACAAAATTCATCAAATCATTTGTTGATGGGTGCGCCGCATGCCAGCAAATGAAGGTGAACACACACCCAACACGGACGCCTATACAACCCATTGGGGGACACAAAGATGCGTTGCCTTTCCAAATCATATCCATGGACTTGATCACAGATTTACCCAAGATCGAGGATTGTGATTCCATACTGGTCGTGGTCGACCATGCAGCTACGAAGGGGGTGATTTTCATCCCATGTCACAAGAAGATTGACGCCACAGACACAGCCAAACTACTTTTTCAACATGTTTACAAGTGCTTTGGACTACCCGAGAAAATCATTTCGGATAGAGACCCGAGATTTGCAGCCGAAGTCTTCAAGGAAATGGGAAAATTGTTAGGGATAAAACAAATGCTAAGTACCACCTATCATCCTCAGATGGATGGAGAAACTGAAAGGGTCAATCAAGAAGTAGAAATTTTCCTTCAATTCTTTTGCACCAAAGAACAGATGAAATGGAAAGATCTCCTTCACTTTGCCGAATTTGCACACAACACCCGAACACATTCAGTCACGAAGAATTCCCCTTTCTATCTCACGATGGGATATCATCCCCGACCTCTCCCCACTGTCTTCGAAAAGACAACTGTCCCTTCCGTGGAGAAAAGAATGGCTGAACTGAAGAAGTTGAGAGAAGAAACATCGGCCCTGCTAGACATTGCAGCAAGGAGAGTGAAGGAGAGAAATGGAAGAGACCTAGACAAATTCGAGAAGGGTCAGAAGGTCTGGCTAGAAGGAAAGAACTTGTCTTTGGGGTATCCCTCTCCTAAACTGTCCCCGAAACGCGAAGGACCTTTCGAAATCACAGAAGTCCTAGGACCCATGACGTACAAATTGAAACTCCCATTTCAATGGAGAATTCACCCTGTTTTCCACGCTGGTCTTTTGTCGCCATTCAAGGAAACCGACGTCCACGGACCCAATTTTCTGGAACCACCCCCAGATATAGTTGAAGGACAAGAAGAATACGAAGTCGAAGCCATCATCGGACACCGACCAAAAAGAAAGAATCAACCACCAAAAGAATACCTTGTTTCCTGGAAAGGATACGACTCGTCGCATAATCAATGGCTGAAGCCAGCCGGCTTAAAGCATTCAATGGAGTTGTACTTGGAGTATAAAACCAAGTACAATCTGTGTTGATTCCCCATTCCAACCGAAACATGTCTTCCTACACTAACCCATCTGTCCGAACTGGCCTCCCTCCCTTCAACCCCCCACATCAGATCTTTCCAGATGACGCTGTCCATACTGAACCTTTCCATCCATCTACGTTCGAGCTTCTTTATCTCATGAACTGCGAACACTATGACGAGGAACTAGCGACTGCGATAAACGCATCCAACGAAAGAAACTGCGCCATCTATGGGAGTCTAATCTTTCTCCGGGGACAAAGACGACAGATGATGGAGAATATGACGAGAGTGGACTGACACATGGGCCAGCTGGCCCAGCAAATTTCTGATGACGAAACCTTCACTGTAACTGGAGCCATAGCGGTACCGCGTCCAGCTCTTGACATCGCAAACTTACTGCTTCATATAGTCCTTCCAGACACAGATCCCGATGGAGATCGCTTCGCTACGGACGACGACATCAGCCCCAACGACCCAGCCTTCCTCAGGAAGACTCTCGCCCATCGAAGAAGCCTCAGACGAGCAACCGAGGTCTCTAAAGGCCAACACCTCCTCCAGCTCCGACAGCGAAGTATTGCGCCAATCCCCTCTCCCTCTATCCCCCAGACCTACCCACCCGAACGAATGGATGCGTCCACCAGCAGAAGAAGCCCGACGCCCGTGGGAGCCGTCAGCACCTTACCTGCCAACGAGCAAACCCTTCTCTACCCCGATTCATTCCCCATTACAGACGACACCCGAGATGACGACTCGGATGTCTCCGACGCCAGCGGAAGAGCCGCAAGATTCCCTATTGTCTCCCCTCCTACCACCCCGCCTGCAATGTCTCCCAGCCATGAACTCCCCGCTGCCTCTTCCAGTATGACCAAACCTTCCAGAGAGACCTTCAATGCAGCAAGGCTTTCTCCAGAACTCCCAAACCCCTTACGCCTCCCCTCCCCCATTATCCCAATCAACCCAGACACCCAATGTCCCTACCGTATCGGTGTGGGACGACGAGGACACGGAGCCGGACGACAGGGATTTGCAAACCGAAGCCAGATCAAACAATCTTACAACGCATACTACGGCACTACTCGACGAGGTACACCAAGAGTTGAGTGCCCTGTGTGTAAATTGGGAGAACACTGCGCCGTCGACTGTGTGGACTATGTCTGCCCGGTTTGCAACACTCATAAAGCTGGCCATCTCCCTGGATATTGTAGAGACAGAAGAAGGTCTGCGAGAACTACGGGACGAAACGATACCGGCGGTACATCAACTCTTGACGATGATTGGAGACATGATACCACGTGGGACGATGCCGACTACGGGAATGGAGAGCAGTGAGAGACCTCAAGATCCACCGCTAGGGGATGGCATAATGGTCAACATGGGTTCTCCAGAGGGACCACGAATTTTTAGGCGGATAGACAGAGAGACAGTAATCAGAGAAGCGCAATGGGGAAGCGAATGGTTAGTTGAAGGACAGCCAATTGTTTCGAACGTGTAAGTTCGAAGGTAAAACGGGGGTAATGTTACAGTTGGACATGAACGGACTATCTTTTTCTTTCTTTCTATTCCTTGCTTTAACACTCTAGCACCTTTGAGCGCTAATATTCTCTTTTACCTATGCTTCTCATTGACATCTGGACACATCCACTTTCCCAACTCCCTTTTCCGACTTCATGCCTTCCTCTCTATTTAAGATGTCATCACTACGTCATTCGCGACGTCGGTATGATATCATTATTCTATTTGTTTCTTTCTCCTTCTATTTATGATCCGACGTCATCTCTGACATCGGCTATTGTATCATTATATCTATTTTCATTTCCTCGACATCATTTCTGATGTCATTCTCTTATTTATCATGTCGTCAAAGGTACATTCTATTTGCTAAACAAACGATGTCGGTCCAGCAGTTTGTATACAAACTAGTCACTACAATCGTTGTATAAGTAGATAGGTTGAAGGTCTAAGCTACCTCAGCTTGACCTAGTTAACTCTTTGGACATCTTGCTCACTTCGATCGAACTTTGAGAACTTTAGCGCGAGCTGAAGAACTCAAACTCAAACTTGCCCCTTTTGTCAATTTAGCGCCGCTACGTCATAAGTGGTTGTTGAGTTGTTGTTGTTGCTGCGCAAGTAACGTAACACAGGGGATTTGACTGACAGAGGCCTTTTGAGTGCCAACTGCATCGACAAATGGGAGCAGCGTACCATAATTGTATGGATTATCTGTGAGCATATGGTGAATGAAGTGAGGGTCAGCCACGACCAGCTACGGGAAGGTTTGTCACTGGAATCAACATCTGATGCTGTGAAGCGTACCAAGTCTTGGTGCTGCAAAGAGGGCATTAATCTCTCAGAAAGTGGGAACATGTGGTCGGACACTCACAGCCATTGCGCCCTTGTAGCGAACAACATGCCCATACTTCTCAAACCATTCTGAGAACTTTGATCCTGCAGGATTGAGAAAGATTTCACATTTGTGGCCCCATAACCAGTGACTGCCTCCCTATGAAAAGGAATTAGAATTAGAGATGCACAATGATTGATAAAATTGTAACTCACAGGTCCCGGCATGGACACAATGTCAGAATAGCTCCGAGAAAGGAATATGTGGGCTGCTAGAAAGACAACAAAACAACCCAGCAGTAATGCTAGAATCATGTCCATTGAAGTGATATTTAACCAGCTTCCAAAAGAAAACATTCCGGATGGCGACAGTAGGGAAAGTAGTCTTCCAAGGCTTCAGAATGTTGCTTTTATGACGAATTCTGCAGGATTGAATAAACTTGTCGAAAGTGGTCATGATTGCACCTCCACAATGTATATTGATTGACTTATTGACAGTGGTATTTGCTTGCATTGATGAACTGAATAACCTCGTGATGGTCCTTTTGACTGACTGGTGTCCTGTTGACCCTTTTGTCGAAGATTGCAGGTGATACATGAATTGCCACCCAATCATACATTTCTACTCTGTACTCTGTTTCCTGTTCCTGCTTCCCGACTACAATACATGTTCTATATGATATATGTCCGACTCATCTTACCTATTAATCAAATTCCCCAGTTTAGTATTTATTAGCTATGTACGCATTGTAACACCTCAGCCGTTCACACATCTAGTGAGACCGTCTGAGGTAAGATACATTATTTCTTTTGTATATTTCTCTTACTCACAACCAATCTCTACAGTACTTCTTCTGCTATTTACAACAGGTACTGTAGAGGCATCAATACAGCCGTTCACACATCTAGTGAGACCATCTGAGTACTTATTCTGCTATTTACAACAGGTTATGGCCCTATAGCCTAAATCACTGCATCAGAATATGGTCTACACAAGGAACTTGAACATTAGCTCACCCGAATCTATATCCGCTCCATTATGGCATCTGTTAACACCCCGAGCAACTACTTGAACATTACACAACTGCTGGACGAAGAAAAATTCAATGGCGAGAATTACGTCTCCTGGAAGGAGAACATACTCCGACATGCTAGGCCAAAAGGCCTGCATCTATACTGGCAAGGGGAAATCACTATCCCTATTCCTCCCATCATGATTACTGTCAAAGACGAGGATGGCAACATAACAACGACCTCTCCTCCCCTCGTATCCACTCCGATCAACGACCGACGCCCCAATCACCTCGAGTATGAGCAATGGGAAGCGGTTGCCTTCAATACACTGTGGGACAATATCAAAAATCCTAGTTCAATGGGTTTCTCAAGTGGCGGGAAGACATCAGCCGAATTATGGTTGTGGATCAACACCGAATACCACACCATCAGCCGCCTGACCTGCAAATCGAAAGAGGAGAAGTGGTGGGGTCTACGATACAAAGACTTTGGGGGGCCAGTCACTGGGGAAAATGGGTACTACAAGAAGTGGAAGTCAGCGAGGAAGGAAGCTGAAGATGCAGAGGTTATAGTCACCAATGGACTCTCGATCATGGTATTTGTTGATTCCTTCCCAGCCACCCTCAAATGGATCCCAGCGACAAGTTCCCTCCTATCTGAGAACAACCTTCGTGTCACGGCTGCCAGGCTCCAGGAACATTACCGCCTCATTATGAAAGACAAGCCTAATCAGCATCCCTCAAAAGTCAGTGCCCTCCACACACGAATCAAAGAGCTCGAAGAGGCTAATGCAGCTCTTACTGCCCATGCCACATCTGCATCTACTTCCACTAGCAAACAGTGCAAGAGACTGCGCAACTCCGATTTGAAATGCTCAAATACCAAATGTGGAAAGGTCGGGCACATAATTGATGACTGTTTCAAGGAGGGAGGTGGCAAACAGAGTCAGTACCCTGATTGGTGGAAAGGCAAGAAACAGGTGGCACCCCCATCAGCCAATGCAGCCAACCACTATACAATGACAGCAAGGATAGTCGAAGCCTTGACCGTCACCAAGTCCAATCCCAAGGACGGTAGCCATATCCTTGCTGATTCTGGAGCCTTAGCTCACTTCTTCTATGACAAATCCACATTCCGTTCCTATTCCAAACATTCAGGGACTGCAGGGTCCTCATCAAAGCGGGGGACGCAATTTATCATCGAGGGGGTCGGCGAAATTCAAATAAAAGTGATGTACCAGGGGGTCAAACGAACCATTACACTCTGGAACGTCTTTCATGCACCAGATATTGCCTCGAACCTGCTCTTGCTTGGCATACTTGATGTCCTAGGGTATAGAATGGTCATAGGGGGAAGGAAGATGATCTTCCAAGCCCTGAGTGGCGACGAGATGCTAGAAGCTGCATTAGAGGAAGGGCTATATGTCGTTACCGGAGTGCCGGCAACAGCTGTCCACAGCGCGATGGCTGCTCACACATTGCCAAATGACCCTCAGTACCTTCACTGGGCTGCAGCCCACATTATGCCTGAGCGACTGGAGCTTGGAGTGAAAGTCCTGGACGGCATGCCAGAAATCGAGCCGGGGTTGAGAGAGAGACTCCCTATGTGCCAGGATTGCAAGGAAGGGAATACGAACAAGCAGCTGAGGCCTGAGAGACCAGATATGGTAACAGAGTCCAACTTCCAGTGGTTCATAGACCTGTGGGGGCCGTTGAGAGTGATTTCTGTCGGGGGGAACCTGTATGGACTTTTTGGTGTAGACGAATTCACTGGCAGGAAGTTCTTCAAGGCCTTGAAAAATAGGCAAGCTGCAACCGTCCTTGACAAACTAGAGCCACTGCAGTGATATGCATAACTTTTGCCTTTTATTTCGCACGCAAATAGAGAATATTTTGCACTTTTATGGTTGAAAATGACATATACAAGGGAATTGAGGACTAGTGTGAGCTCTGAGCAGCTAGTCAAAGTGAGTAGTAGAGAAGGGTACAAAATATTGGCAGAGTAATGGTTGACGGTAGGCCATACAAGGGTACCCGGCCACTGCTAGTATGAAAATAAACAGCGAATCTGAACACAGAGGAGCATCCCAAAACCTGTAGGGAAACACACCACATCACACCTCTCTATCGAAAGCGTACCAAAGGGAATATTTTAACTTTTAACAATATTTTCAATCCATACCCGACTTGAAGGAAGAATAAAAGCCTTCGATGATACACCAACTAGAATATTACTGAGAAATGGATATGAAACAGAGAATGATAAGGATACTTGAGATACCAATAATCAAATTAGGGGAATGAAATAGATGATTGGTTACTGAAAAAGTGCCTGTATCACAGAAAGTGGAAGACAAAGCTGTATGACGAGAAGATAGCATGGCTGAGCTTATGCATACACTTTAGAGGAGATATGGAAGCATATTATGCGTCCACAGAGCAGATGACAATAGACGGAGAAGGAAGGAACCATGCGGAGTGGCATGGAAGTATAATATTTTCAAATGGAGTCGGAAGGAGAGCTGTTTGATTGAAGAAATTGCAAACAATTAGTGTCAGGAGACTGCACAATCGTCATGGAAAAAGAATAAAAGAGATTATGGCTACGAAGCTTGACTACAATTGGACACTGTGACAGAGAAATTACCAAACACAGCTCAGTTTATATAATATTTAGCACCCAACTCAGTTTTATTTGTATGTGTGACAGATATATTAGATTATTTATGTTGTAGGGTATAAAAGGGGACGTGTTTTGTAGGTGGAAAGCAGGAGAGATACTGCCCACCGATTACCAGAGTGTATGACGTTGTTGCTCAGGTAGAAGAGCTACCGGCAATCAGTATTTTTCAACCACTTTGGGCTCTAGCTTATTTAGTTGTGCAAGAGGCACAGGCTAGTTGAGACCTGAGATTGTAACCCAAACCAGAGATATAAATAAAAGCTAGGAAGAGCTTAGTTTTTAGCGCAAGAGGCATGTTTTCTGATAAGAAGAATATTGTATCAGTTTACCAAGAGGGTAACTGACATGCATCAGTATAGTCTGGTGTTTCAATGTGAATCAGAGAGGGTTTCAGGCTAGCAGTGTCTAGAAGATTTGTCCTCTTGAGAATCATTGCAGAACATAGCTAAGAGGGCTATATTCAGGTACAAGAGGTACCTTTATTCTTGCTTAGAAGAAGTTTATTCTTTGGGCAGCTTCTGGTCGAAAATCTATACCAGTATTTTCTTTCGAAGTGATAATAAACCCACATAACCAATAAATATTATACAAAAAGAACACCAATCTCAATCTGAGAAGTTGTTTTGAAGGCATTCATCTCTGAACTACCGAGTGAGACATTGAGAAATTATTCTTGACGTTGCAGTAACAGTGAACCACACCAAACCAACTCACAAACAAAACTGAGAATCAAGAACTTATATATACCTTTTTCAGGGGTATTTTGGCACCACAGGCCTCGTGTTTTCATAGTAGAGGCATAGGTTTTTGAGCATCTTCAGCAGATCCAGTCAGAGACACAGACAGGGAACAAACTCAAGAGAATTAGGAGTGATAACACACCCGAGCTCCATTCCGACCTCGCAAAATCCTGGTTCCAGAAACATGGTATAACCCATGAGTTCACTATCCCCTACTCTTCGGCATCTAATGGTGCAGGAGAACGCACCATCGGTGTGGTGCTTCAGTCTGTTCAGTCCATGCTGCTAGATTCTCAACTGTCAGCCAAGTGGTGGGCTCATGCAATGGCCACAGCAACTCACACAATAAACCTGTTCCCATCGGCTCAAACTCCATCAAAAGTTCCTGAGGAGGCATGGACCAGCCAATGACAGACAGCACAGTACCTGGTGCCCTTTGGCAGCATCGGATTCACACACATTCCCAAGGAAACTGGCAGAGGGAAATTGGACCCTCGAGGTGAGAAGGTTGTCATGTTGGGCTACGATGGACATGGTGTTTACCTCGCAAAGCTGTGGGACTCAGACAAGGTCTTGAGGGTAAGAGACGTTGTATGGTTGAAGGATGGGGGACACTGGGTTGAGAATGATAATCATGATGTTCAAGAAGACCTATCATTCCTGGANTTTTCAACCACTTCAGGCCCTAGCTTATTTAGTTGTGCAAGAGACACAGGCTAGTTGAGACCTGAGATTGTAACCCAAACCAGAGATATAAATAAAAGCTAGGAAGAGCTTAGTTTTTAATACAAGAGGCATGTTTTCTGATAAGAAGAATATTGTATCAGTTTACCAAGAGGGTAGCTGACATGCATCAGTATAGTCTGGTGTTTCGACGTGAATCAGAGAGGGTTTCAGGCTAGCAGTGTCTAGAAGATTTGTCCTCTTGAGAATCGTTGCAGAACATAGCTAAGAGGGCTATATTCAGGTACAAGAGGTACCTTTGTTCTCGCTTAGAAGAAGTTTGTTCTTTGGGCAGTTTCTGGTCGAACATTAATACCAGTATTTGCTTTGAAGTGATTAATAAAACTATAAACCCATAAATATTATACAAAACGAACACCGATCTCGATCTGAGAAGTTGTTTTGAAGGCATTCATCTCTGAACTACCGAGTGAGACATTGAGAAATTATTCTTGACATTGCAGTAACAGTGAACCACGCCAAACCAACTCACAAACAAAACTGAGAATCAAGAACTTATATATACCTTTTTCAGAGGTATTTTGGCACCACAGGCCTCATGTTTTCATAGTAGAGGCATAGGTTTTTGAGCATCTTCATTGACTATCATATAAGTCCATCCTACTGTAATCCACTTGTCTGACAATTCCATCCACCATTAATTTGTCTAAGAATAAGACTAGTGGAAAGCTACCCAAAAGATAACCTCCAAAAAGTCTAACTCAGTTTGTTGTGCAAGTGTGGATCAACGTGATCAGAGTTACCACACTTAGAATGCCAACAAAACCCTTAGCTAGGTTGATTCTCTCTCTTATGGAAGCAATCTACTCCAAAGTGTTCACCTCCAGAGGAGTATATATGGGTTTTTAAAAAGAGTTTATATCCAAACACACAAACACACCACAAGAACATGGTGCACAAAGCACAAAACACAAGAGCTACAGTCCCATACAAAGACTTGATAGCCGATATAGTCTGACCCTATGGAGTTCAAGACTTCTTCAAGATAACTACAGCACACAGTGTACTGGAAAAGGTCCTAGACCAATTTCTACAAAGAGTTCAGCACAGGCACACCCCTTGCTAAGACTCTAAGTGTGTCACAACCTGATACACACACAGGCCACACTCCAAGTGCCCAAGGCTCCTTCTTGGTGTAAAGTTTCTCTTAGAAAAGCGTGACAACAGACTCAAGATGTTACTCTTATCTCTTACAATGCAAGTTCATTATCAGATGTCTATCTCTCTGGAGTCACTCAGGACCAATCTCCAGGGCCTGAAGTGAGGAAGCAAAACTGGAATGGCACACAGATTTATACACCAAACAAACTCTTCATGTATTCACAATCAGAGGGGGCAGAGTTACTTGAGCATGTACGAATATCTAGCTATCCTTATATACAGTCCAAGGAATATATCTACAGAAAAATATAAATAATGTCCAATAATTCAGGAAATGATAAATGAGTGATGGAGATACTAAAAGAGGGAATATTCGGATGTCATGGAGTCTGGCCACTAGGGTATCCGACCATATCCACGCAGGTATCTATGTTTCCAGGCATTCTGGGCTCTATAATTTGTATTTTCTCTTTTTCTAAGTCGGGTATCTACAAGCAGATGGCTGTATCTGTCCCATCTCTTTACAGCATTTCCCATTCCAGTATCCTCACATCAGTAGAGGCCTAGATGCCAAAGTTTCCAAGGTCAGAACACACTGTTACTGTTCCTATCTCCTTTGACAGTGCACGCTCAGTCTTATTTAGGACTTCTTATGCATTTAGATATTCTTCATATGTATCATGGTATCTGTCTGTAAGTAGTGGATGTCCTTCAGAAATGAGTTCCATCATTCCAAGATGACTTTATACCTAGTTAGGTTATTGCATATTGTTTAGCCGCTGGTGAATTCTTTATTAAGAGATTGCCTGCTTTGACTCTGATCCATATATTGACTTCAGAGGAGGTGTTACGTTACTTGTATGCAGCAACGTCAAANCCGCACTAGGGGCGAAATTCCAATCTCGCCACTGTCCCATCCGATAACGTTACCTCTCTGAACGATTCCTGTCGTCCAGAGTATACCCACTCATAATTTTCCTCGGCATTTTCTGTTGCGACCGTCGTCTCACTACTGCTCTCCATCTCCGTAGAGCTCGGTGTCGGGGTCACCCCCATAGATATCATCTCCAGGAGATGACGAGCGCTGGGGAGGGTGGTTCCGAGCAATTCTTCGCGACCGTCGTTTGAGACGACAATCTCGAGAGAGGTGACCAGGCGCAGCCGTCCCGCATACTTGACAACTGTAGCTCTGGCAGTCTCGGCCGCGGTGGTACACCACTCTGCACACAGGGCAGAGAGGTACTCGAACACTTCGTCGGTCATGTCGTCGCTGTTGGTTGGAGATGAGGATGGCTCGCTCGACGACGCTTCTACGAGGTCGTCGTTGTCCCACACTGACCGAGTTGTCGGGTCCCGGATCAGTGTTCGGGGAGGAATCGGTGTCGGCCGACGGTTCACGAGCGATCGGGGCTGGGGTATCTCGGTCGGTGGTAAAAGTAATCCGGAGGGGTTGGAAGAAGGGGTTGAAGGTTCCGTCAGCACGGAACGGTACCGTGGCGGGGGGGTCGCAATTGTCGCATCCCTGAATCTGAGGGGAGTGGATGCTCTCCATATCGGATTCGACGGCCTCGGCACCTGAATCGCTAGGGGTCGGGGTTCTGATGCCGATGGAGGCGGCATACATAGGGGGACTGTTGGGTTCGGAAGGAGGGATATGTTCGACGACGATGGATCCGTCGTCGGAGGCGCCGGCACTAGAGGGACTTGGGGGTTCGGGGTAAATGAGGGAGGTAGGACTTGAAGAGGCGGAGGCGAGTCGTTCTGAGGGATGAAGGGCGGTTGGCTGTCTGGTTCGAATAAATGGCCTAGATAGACCAAAGCTTGGGGTGGGGACAGAGGGGATTCTGTCATACTGGACGCAGGCCAGTTCTGTTGCTCGTCGAATCCGTTCGACGTATGCTGTGTGCGCCACCCAGAATTCTGGGCTGTTTGGATCTGCATCGCAAACACCCTCGGGGACGGTACCTGCAGCGTTAAATACATTCGGTGCGTCGTCATCATGAGAATATGCAGGCGGGCACGGTACCGTTACTGGTCCTTGCAAGACGAGGCCGCCNTCACGAGCGATCGGGGCTGGGGTATCTCGGTCGGTGGTAAAAGTAATCCGGAGGGGTTGGAAGAAGGGGTTGAAGGTTCCGTCAGCACGGAACGGTACCGTGGCGGGGGGGTCGCAATTGTCGCATCCCTGAATCTGAGGGGAGTGGATGCTCTCCATATCGGATTCGACGGCCTCGGCACCTGAATCGCTAGGGGTCGGGGTTCTGATGCCGATGGAGGCGGCATACATAGGGGGACTGTTGGGTTCGGAAGGAGGGATATGTTCGACGACGATGGATCCGTCGTCGGAGGCGCCGGCACTAGAGGGACTTGGGGGTTCGGGGTAAATGAGGGAGGTAGGACTTGAAGAGGCGGAGGCGAGTCGTTCTGAGGGATGAAGGGCGGTTGGCTGTCTGGTTCGAATAAATGGCCTAGATAGACCAAAGCTTGGGGTGGGGACAGAGGGGATTCTGTCATACTGGACGCAGGCCAGTTCTGTTGCTCGTCGAATCCGTTCGACGTATGCTGTGTGCGCCACCCAGAATTCTGGGCTGTTTGGATCTGCATCGCAAACACCCTCGGGGACGGTACCTGCAGCGTTAAATACATTCGGTGCGTCGTCATCATGAGAATATGCAGGCGGGCACGGTACCGTTACTGGTCCTTGCAAGACGAGGCCGCCTGCAGCACCCGCTGTAGCGTTATACGCCAGATTTGCAGAGTACGTATTGGTCTCTTGGATGATGCGGTCTAGAGCAGCCCGCTGCTCTCGAAGTCGAATCAGACCATCGACGGTGATTCGGTGGACGGGGGAGGCTTCAGTTCCAAGCCTGAGAGCGTCGTCGTGGTCGCCGGTGTTGACAAGGTAGAGGAGCTCGAATGGAGATGGGCAGAAGGGGCCGGTATAGTGGACTTGATCGGGGTCTTCGGTATGGATTGGAGGAGGGGGAAGGGGTCGGTCGTGGAGGTTAGAAGAAGTAGCTTGTTGGCTGGACATGTTGTAAGATGATGGTTTTTTCCTACAATTTGTGCTTGATTATATAGTCCAGGTAGATTTCCATTGCGTTCGCTAATTCTTCTTTTTCTTTCCATTCGTTGTGAGAAGAATCGTATCCTTTCCAGGACACCAAGAACTTCTTCGGCGTTTTCCTTGGCTTATGACCCACTATTGCTTCGATCTCGAACTCCTCATGGCCATCTACTATGTCTGGGGGTGGTTCCAGATAATTGGCTCCGTGTTCATCTGTCTCCTTGTACGGCGACAACAAACCGACGTGGAAAACGGGGTGTATCTTCCATTGCCTCGGTAGTTTCAGCCTGTAAGTAACAGGCCCCATGACTTCCTCTATTTCGAAGGGTCCTTCTCGTTTTGGTGATAACTTCTTGGTAGGATACCCGAAATCTAGGTTTTTCCCTTCCAGCCAAACCTTCTGTCCCTTTTCGAAGATATCATTCTTCTTGTTTCCTCTCTCTAATACCCTTTTCCTGGCGAGCTCGATCATTGATGAGGTTTCTTCTCTAAGCCGTTTTAATTCCGATAATCGTTTTTCTACTGATGGAACATTGGTTTTTCCGAACACTGTTGGCAACGGCCTAGGGTGATATCCCATGGTCATGAAGAACGGAGAGTGATGAGTGACGGAGTGGGTTCTATTATTGTGTGCAAATTCCGCCATATGTAGGTGTTTGCTCCATTCTGTCTGTTGTTTTCCACAGAAGAATCTCAGATAGATTTCAACTTCCTGATTGATTCTTTCAGTTTCTCCGTCTGTTCGTGGATGATAAGCGGTACTCATCGAGTGTTTAACTCCCAGGAGTCTGGCCATTTCTTGGAAAACTTCCGCTGCAAATCTTGGGTCTCTATCTGAAATAATCCTTTCCGCCAGGCCGTATCTTTTGTATACATGTTGGAAAAGGAGTTCAGCAGCTTTTGTTGCGTCCAATTTCTTGGTGCAAGGGATGAAAATTACCCCCTTCGTAGACGAATGGTCGACCATGACCATTATTGAGTCTGATCCATCAGACTCGGGGAGATCCGTGATCAGGTCCATCGTTAAAGTCTGGAAAGGCACTGCATTCGGTACCCCTGCGATCGGCATAATCCCTGCTACGGATGGATGTGTATTGACTTTCATCTGTTGGCATGGAGCACAGCCATCGACAAAAGCCTTGATGAACTTTGCCATACTGGGCCACCAGAATTCTCTTCCCACCAGATCTATGGTTCCAAACTGCCCAGGGTGTCCGAAGGGCTGCCCCTCGTGGATCGCCTTAACAATTTCCCTACGTAATCCGACATCATTCGGTACGTAGACTCGTCCCTTGTAAAAGAGTAGGTCATCCTCGAACTTCCAGTCAGAAAGGGAGGACTTAATTGGGGGAATTCCTTGATCCAGTAGAGATTCCAATGCGCTAGCATGAAAATCGTCTTTTCCCAAAGTATCTTTCAAACGCTGTTGAAGGTCCATATCAATCATGTTGATGAACAGTGCTTCTGGAAGCAGCACCACATTGTCGTTGTCTGTGTCTTCGTGTAGAATATGATCCGGTCTTCTGGAAAGAGCGTCTGATTGTATCATCTGCGTTCCAGGAACGTGAACCAATCGAAGATCGAACATCGACAACAGAAGACTCCATCTCGCTTGTCTCCGATTTAATTTCTGCGCCGTTCTGAAGTACGTCAGGTTCTTGTGGTCCGAAAGAATGGTTACAGGGAAGCCGTTTCCCATTACATAGTGCCGCCAAGTTTGCAGAGCCCTGACGATCGCAAATAGTTCTCGATCGTATATTTCGTAATTGCGTTCCGTGGCATCAAAGGCGTGTGATATGTAACCGCAAGGGTGCCATTCGCCATCAGTCCCTTTTTGTCGTAAGACTGCTCCAGAAGCCCATTTCGATGCATCCGCTTCAATAACAAACGGTTTGGACGAATCGGGGATCTGTAACAGTGGTTGCTGTGAGAATTTTCGTTTAAGGGTTTCGAACGCATCTTGGCAAGCATCATTCCACGAAAAGACTACCCCCTTCTTGGTGAGATCATAGAGGGGTCTCGCAATCTCCACGTATCTGCCGATGAATTTCCGGTAGAAATTGGCGAATCCAGTGAAGCTTCGAACTCCCGTCACTGTCGTGGGAGCAGGCCAATCTTGAATTCCTGCCAATTTAACCGGGTCCATACCGATAGTTCCAGGTCGAATTACCAAACCAAGGAAGATTACTTCAGTGACGTCGAATTCACATTTGTGGGGTTTTAGGTAGAGATCTTGTTCTTTTAACCGTTGAAGGAGCCTCCGCGAACGTTCTCTATGTTCTTCCTCATTAGTTGAGTAAATGAGAATGTCGTCCATATACACGAGGCACCATCCTTCGGCTATAAAGTCTGACAAGATGTCATCCATAAAAGCTTGAAAAGTCGCCGGTGAATTCATTAATCCGAAAAACATAACCGTGGGTTCGAACAGCCCTTGATTGGTTTTGAAGGCTGCCTTCCATTGATCTCCATCTTTGATCCTGACGTTATTGTAACCGTTACGTAAATCGAGCTTAGAAAAGATGGTTGCTCCACGTAACTTGTCAATTAGATCCGAAATTAATGGTAGCGGGTATGCATTTTTGACCGTTCCATCGTTCAATCTCCGATAATCCTGCGTCGGTCGTAACTTCCCTTTTTCTTTCTTGCCTACAAAGAAAAATGGAGAGGCGTTCGGGGATTTCGACTTTCGAATGTATCCTTTTCAAAGGTTGTCGTCGAGGAATTTGTCCAATTCTTGTTGTTCCGGTACCGTTAATGAATAGAGTTTGCAGTCTTTCGGCACGAAATCCGGCTTTAGATCAATGGCGTGATCATAATGTCGAGATATCGGAAAGCGTTCGGCTTCTTTGTCTTCAAACTGCGCCTTAAACTCGTGGAGATATTCAGGAACCAATGTTTCGAAAGTCTGTTCCTTTTGTTCGACCTGATGTGCCATTAATTGCGAGGCTGACATCTTGGCTCTGATATTGATCCGATTGATGATCTGTTCCGGGGTTTCGTTGTCGAAGATGTTTCTGCGAGGTATCCTGATGTATTGTTTCGGACGAAATACAATTTCTCCAGATTTCCAATTGACGTCCGGATTGTATTTTTGTAACCAAGGGAGCCCTATAATGACGTCTTCTTTCCCTAATCCAGAGAGTAGGAATGTATCCGTCAAGCTTCGCGTTCCGAATTGATATGTTGCCGTTACCGAATGTGTGATCCAGGCTGCTTTATTTGGGGTTCCGTCAACATTAAAGACCTGAATGTTTTCGGGAAGCCTTTCTCGTGGGAGCCGTAACCGTTTCGCCGTTTCAGGAGCCATGAAAAGACCCCCTGCTCCTGAATCTAGAAGCCCGTTTATTCCGACTTTTTCTGATCCAACGTTGTAAGACAAAGGGATTCGCATAGAATTTCGGTCTAACTTAGCTAATACAACGTTCGAGATTGTAATTGGTGGGGGCGGAGAGAGAGTCGGCCTCTTCCGCCATTTCAAAAACCCTCGTCTTCCATAATGTTCAACAGCTCCTTCTGCTCTTCATGGCTATACTCCTTGAACATTGCCTGGATCTTCACATAGGCCTCTCTGGGCGTCTTCTTTGCGGCTTTCTCCGGAGCCTTCTCCGTGTTCTTCATCGGACAGTCTCGACTGAGATGTCCTTGCTTAGCACATCGGAAACACCTGCCATCTTTCATATATTCTCGGCGATCTTCTTCGGATAGCCGACCCGTCTCCATGCAGTTGACTGTCGTCTCCTTCTTCTCGAATTTCTTCTTTTTCTCGTTCGCCATTTGGAATCTGCGAGGTTTCTGAACGGCCTTCGCATACTTGTATTGTTCATCAAATCGGATAGCTGCTTCGTACCATCCGTTCAAATCTTTGGGTCGTCCTTGGGGCTGGTTCAAGATCTTGTCTGCCAATACGAACGGCAACCCCTTTCGGAAGATGTGAGTCAGGGCTTCGTCATCGTATCCTGATTCGTCGGCTAAGACTCGGAATTCGTTGACATAATTGTCGGCTCGTTCTCCCATCTTCATTTCTTCGATCCGAAGCTGTGCATCAGCTTTGATGTCGATGGGGAGGTAGTGCTTCTTAAAAGCACTCTTCAGATCCTTCCACTCCAACTTCTCGTCACCATCTTTCCAATCAAAGATCAGGTCGGTGTTCCTTTGTTTCCAGGCCTGGGTGTCTTTTCCTCGGAGATACGACAAAAAGAAGAGACATTTCTTTTCATCAGTATCATATTCAGTAGGATGCATGCGGAGGTATATCTCAACTTCGGTGAGGAATCTCCGCGTTTCCTTCCTATCTCCATCAAAAGGTTCCGGAGCTGCTACTTTCACCCCTTTGTCCTTCTTCTTCTCTTCTAGCACAGCAGTTGCAACACTGATGATCATTTCTTCCTGTGTCTTCGGTTTCGGATCACGTTTCGGGGTTGAGCTCTGTCCTTCCGACATATCTGTTTCGTCTGGTCTGGGTTCTTCTACAATAGGAGTAGAGGGAATGGAAGATTCCGATGATTCTGTCGAGTTCTCGGTTCTGGGCTCTGACGTGCCGATATTCCCGAAGAAGGGCAAGTCTGTCAATGTGGATAGAGGGGTCGAGCTGTTCCTCTGCTCGTCGTCTGGTGGTGTTCCTTCGTCTGTCGTTGTGTCTGGCCCAAGCACGTCGGAGAGCTGTCGGATGACTTCGCGACGGTGGTGGCGGGTTATAATTGTACGCCTGGTCAATCCGGGGTGTCCCGAACGTTCGTTCTCGATGTTCTGAAGCCGTCGTGCAAGTTCGATATCACGATCGACGCTTTCTTCTTCTTCCGCAGTGAGTCTGGCTTGTGGGGGAGTCGTGGTGCCTTAACCTCGGTAGGTTGGCGATCTGGTCAGCTTGACCTTATGTTACGTTACTTGTACGCAGCAACGTCAAACTACTTAGCTATGACGTAGCCAAGGAGTTCGTAAGGTTCAAGGTTCAGAGTTCAAGTCAGAACTAAGAGGTGGTCTCTTCGTTCATAACTTAAGAGGTTCGTTCTGCTGCTAGAACAAGGTTTATAATTAACCAGGTCAAGCTGAGGAGCTTGAGACCTAGTTATCGCTGCTTAAATAGTACAATGTATCTACGATTACAAACGAGTTGGAACTCAAGAGAACGTCGCAGAATACATACATAATATACCAATGGAATCGGAGAGAAAGAGAAAGAATGTTCGTTATATAATAATTCGAGAAGGAGTCAGAAAGTGAAAGAAATAATTAGTAATACACGCGGTCACATGAAAGTCTGTAGCGTTGTAACAGGAGGATTGTTCTATGATCATTTCTGTTCTAAGTCGTCTTTCTGTTTTGATGTCTCCTCTAAGTACCTCTGTACTGTTTGACTGCAGATTGCACTTTGCAGATATCATAGAAAGGTAAAGTAGAAATTAAAATCCCCTTGATAGCACTTTGAGAGCTTGGTTAACTAGCCAATGTGTTCATTGGGCCATAGTTAGGTTCTCTACAGGTTTCAGGAGTGATCCGTTTTAGATCTGATACATAGATAAGTCAGGAAGTACAGCTTCAACACCTCTGTATAGCGTATCATATAGCTCTTTGTACTTTCCAAGGTACTATAGCTTCTCTAAGGCAATGACTAGTGTAAAATGAATAAAAGTGGGTCTTTTCTAGGTTAGACATATTACTGTCACCACTCTCTGCAACTCTATGCATTACCCACTGCACAGAGAAAGCTCCTTGGTATCTGCTATAGGTAACAATAAGTATGGTAACTGGGTTAAAGGAAGTTCAAAACTTACCTGCACCAAAGTGAAGTCTCTGCATAGATGTACTAATGTTTGCCTTAGCCTGAGGTGATTAGATACAACAAGGCTGTTGATTAACACATCAGTGTAAGGTAGTCAACAACAGAACTGTGCCACCTACTGTGATGAGTTACCCAGATACACTCAAAGTCCTTTTCTTTCATGTTTTTCTGACTGGCTTAATGTTTGAGAGCAGCTTCTAGCTTAAAATGCATCAGTAAGCTGAAGCTGAAAATGTAAAAAGAGCATACTGAGGGATATGAATGTTGGCAGGTAGAGTGTAGAGTGTAAAGCATATGGCATAGGGCATAGGGTTGGAGAGATGGTGGTGGTCAGGAAGAAAGAAGGATTCAGTGGCATTATCTAGGAAGCAACTGGAGGAAGCTGTCAACCAAAACAAAGTTAGCACTCAATGCCTTCATTTTGAGACTTGAAGAGGTGACATTCTTGTCATTTGTCAGAAAAGCATCAGATAGTGTTAGAAAATTGATGGCCAATTACAAAAATGTCAGAATCAATCAGATAGCATTAGAAAGCATTAGAGCATTTCTCACTGGGCTTGAACCTAGGCTGAGATAGTTAGGGTTAGGCATTAGGGGTTCAGGTTAGGGGTTTGTGGTTAGAGGAAGAGTGCAGGAGGGGAACACCCTGCAAAAGGGTTAGGGAATAGAGGATATTTCAAGGGGGGGTGTGGGGGAGAACACCCTGCAGTTAGAGTTCAGGATTAGGGGGTTAGATTTAGCTTTTTATACACTCAAATTTAATTATAGAAACATCTATGAAACATAGAGTTGAGCTTAGAATCACTTAGAAAAGTGTTAGAGTGGGTTGTGTTGCCTTATTAGGATGTTGATAGGGTATGGGAAAAGTGCTGATGGCTGACTAAGAAGTGGCCACACTGACTACTCTGCTCCAAGTTCATGGTTAAGGCTGCTAGGGAACAATAATGAGTCAGCAAGGTCAGTTTGGGGAATGTCAATGGTAAGAATTGTTGAATATCTTCAGAGTCCTTAACTGACAAGAGGCCAGTAGCATGTCCCCAGACATAAGGGCCTGTTTGGTGGCACTGGGAAGGAACCCAGACCACACCAAAATTGAGCTGTATGGCTGGTTCAATGTCAGTGCTAAATAATCCACTGTCTGGGTGAAAAAGTTCTGTTTGGTGGTACTGTTCTCTTCTGTCACAACCCAGTTCACACCCTCTTGTGAGTCCAACTTGAATGTGAGTTGTTATCCCTCACATTCATTTCTCTCTCTTATCACATTCACATACAACATTTATTACTACCTCAATTCCAGACATCTTGACATATGGAGAGCTGCAAAAAGTCTGTCAATAATGAAGTTTGCATTGTGGATTGTTTTTATGTGCAGAAAAAGCTGCAGATGGAGCAGATGAGTGATAAGTGGTGAGTCTGTGACTATCTAGTGACAACCTATGTAACATCTAGAATCCCAGTTGGTCTGGGTTTCTTTCCAGTGCCACCAAACAGACCCTAAGCATTTTGGATGGCTATGTGACCTGTAACCTTATCATCTGGAAGTGACCTCTCAGATAGAGGGCTGGTAGTCTGTAACCACCAAAAATTTCTCAGATATTGGCACCCAGAACTGCCAAATTTGGACAGTTTTGTAACCATTAGCACTTGTGACTTGCTGCAAGTGTTTGAATAGACCCTTGGACACCTGTGACTGAAAAATTTTCAGAAATTTTGGAGCTTATGATCTGTGACATCCAAAATGAACAGTTATGAATTTGAAGTGTAATGGGAATTCATGCTTTGTCGAGTTAACTCCAGCCAAGGCCTGTGATTCTGTTGTGCTGTCTGAGTGATCCATTATATCCCATTTGGCTTAGCTTTCTGTCCAGCTATTTTATTTATTTATTAATTTAATTACATTTGATGCTTACCAGTATTTACAGTGTACAGTGAGCTTAAACTTAAAAGGTTGACTGAGGGATGAGGGAGAAAGCAAGATGTTGGTTGTGTAACAATTTGTATACAAGTGTGATACAAATATACAAATTTTGAACTTAGACAGATTTGAATTTGTGCCTGCCTGCAACTTGGGTGTTATGCTACTTCTCATGACAGCACAAAGAGTTCTATCACTATCACTTCAAAGTTTCAGGTCAAGTTCAAGTTCACTCAAGAAAGGCTTCTTGAGGTTCAGAGGACCTTCTGCTACTTCATGTTGACACAAGTAGTTTAGATTAACCGGGTCAAGCTTAGACCTTGTTACAGGCACTTAAATATATACATCTGACATCTACATAAGAGTGTACTCGTAATTGGTAGTATCAGTTAATCATAAGTAATGTCTGAGTCTATTGGTATATGCTGACAAAGTGTTACTACAAGCATGAGAGGGAAAGAGGGGCTGGGAAGGTGTACTTGTCCAAGAGAATGAGAAGCATATGTCATGAAGAGGAATTTGTAACATTGGGTGCAGGCTTGAAATTCCAAGTGTCCCAGAATAGAAGCCATGATGGTGGACAGGTGAAGCCACAAGTGTCTTTAAGACATTTATGAGATTGGAAAACATACCTATTATGATGGTATGCCCTAATTGTTGTCAGAGATGACTAGTCTGCAAGGTAGTGACATTTGTGAATGCAGTACTAAAGTTGCTGACAAGAATAATGTGTGGTTTTGGCATGGCCCATGCATAAGATGGTGGTATAAGGTGCAGTATGATGGTATAGGAGCATGGTGCAATAGCATAAGGTGTGGTGTGATGATATGAGGTATGGTATAATGATGTAAGGCATGTTGTGGTGACACAAAGCATAATGCAATAGTGTAAGGCATATTGTAGTGTTGCAATGGTTCAGCTTGGCTCCACTGAGCTCTGCTCCAGCTGGCTGTCCCTCATTTGGCTCTATAGCCAGATAAGTGCCAGCACTTGGCTTGGCTAGTAGCATTAGGATTTCCCCATGGCACTTTCCACTCACTTTTGCCCACTTCCACTGTCAATTCCAGCAATTCTACTCTGTTCAATACAATCATTTGATTATAGAGTAAAACTATATTATATTAATTCACAGTGACTATCATGTAGGCTCTTGCAAATCATGATTTTCAGCAAAAAAGTCCACCAAAGTGGAAAGTAGAGAGGAGGGCTTCAGACTCCTGAAAGTGAGTCACTGAAAAGTGTTCTACCAGTCTTAAAATGCACAGAAAACACCTTTTTAATCTTGTGAAAAGTTGAGAAAGTTGTGGAAAGTGGAAAGCAATAGAGTAATTTCCTAATGCTATGGCTGGCTAGAGTTAGGTTCAACTACTCTTGACCCAAGCCATCACTGTCACTCTATCCCTTTCCTCATATAACTCAATTATATAGGCCAGAATGACTTCAATGGCTACAAAAGTGCACATTTTCTCTCTATTCTTTTGAGACTAATTACTGATAGATATCCTCTAGCCTAAGCAGTCTCTCTTCAATTTCTAATCTCAATTGCTACAAAGTCAGCATGAGAATGTGCAAGATGGATATTTTTTCAAGATTTGACTGCCTTCTGGAGTCAGTCTGAGGGTTGGGGCTGGAATGGGGCTTGTAGTAAGGTAGACTGGTGAGTGCTTACCACAATTTCTGTATTGTACATTAAACTAATGATTATTAATCAGAAATCTACCTTTGTCACTCTGAAACCACTGGAAATTTGAAGCATAATTGGAGGTAGGGCTGTTCCAGCAGGGCCCACTACCAGGCACTTGTAACATCCTCAAAAATGAGAAATAACACATAGGTTGAGGATTGTATTTTTTGTAATAGTTGTGGGAGGTAATATTTCCATAACTCGTAAACAAAGACTTCTATCCAAAGACTTTATCCATACATGTCTGGACTTGTAATCAAAATCCTCTGTGTTTTAGATAATGGCTTAAAGGCTCCAGTCATGTACTCTACAGTACCTTGCTGCTGCAATGGCCAACACCCTATGGTTTACCATTTCTCTGGAATTATACTGCCTCATCTTCCAAGGCCTCACCACCATTGTCTTGCTTCACTTCCAACAGGCCAGCCACCAATTGCATGCAGACATCAACTAGTACCTTCTCCAGTCTTTTGAACCAAAGAAATTTTTCAACTGCTTTCTTACTGAGCAAGAAACCATTGAATTTCATCAATTCCAGGCTCAGGTAGACCTTGTCATCTCAGGCTCATCTGTGCTTGCCTTTGCCAGCTGGCTGGACTTTGTCCTGGCTGACCTTGATTGCTATATCCCTTTATGGTACATGCTCAACACATTTCACCTTCTAATAAAGTTTGGCTTTCATTTCCAAACCCCATTGCCCTCTCCAGCTGTGCAGGCAAAAAAAAACAATGGGGAAAGGGAGACAACAAAGAATAGCATCTGACAAAGGCAAGGCTGACAAAGGAGAGGCTGACAAATCATGAAGTTTTCTTACAAATGCTGAATAAGCACTCAGAACTTTCACTATCTAGATCCACTACCTATGGTAGCAGGAATTCTAGCTCAATGTCACAGTTCAGAGCCCCCACTCATGCAAGATTGTTATCTTATGTGTCAGTCAACATGTTCTGCTGACATGTGGTTCTTTTTTCATGGATCATTCAAATGTTTTATGGTAATTGACATATGGTATGTTTGTCATGAAATAGTGTTTTGCATCCTCAGACTTGTTTCAGCCTTTCTCATATTTATCTCACATGTCTTGTCTCTCAGATTCATCTCATATAAATTGCCAATCTACATACATATTTCATACATAAAACATAAAACCTACTATAAAACCTGTACCTACTCTTACTGATGGACAATTGATCTGACTCCTTGTAATCTCCCCAAATCACCAATTCTCGACAATGTTGTCATTACATTTGTAATGCTGAGCATTCACATTTGCTTATTGTCTTGACAGGATTTCACTTTGGCTACTCCCAGATCTCTTACAAGTAAGATGGCAAGCAGAAGTCACAACAGTACCTGGTGTACACTCCTCTTCACACTAACACTCACCTGTTGACCAACTCTTCAGCATGTGAATCACAATTTTAAATCCTCCATACCCCAATAGGGGTGCATGAGACACATCTTATCATCTCATATACAGGTATATATAATTATAACCACTCTGTTATGCATCTGCACTGCTAATCAACATTTTGCATTTCAGTGAATTTTTGTAACTGCTACCTATTGAGAACTGCTCTAACTGTCCCAAATGAAATGCACATGCCTTGCTGAGCATGAAAGGTATGTGTTGAAGTCAAAGTGTTACCTTATAGCTACTGCTGATCACCTTACGTATTATAGAAGTTCAATATTTCAAGTTTCACAAGCTCTGACCTGTTGAAACTAAATGAGGTAGTGTTCTGCAGAAGTACTGAGATATTATTTGTAGTCAGTAGGAAATGTGTTGCAAGGAAGAACATAGTAGTAACCAATAGTTATGTACACAGTACTATGAAAACTATCCATACTAAATGTTTTCTACTCAAAGAGTTAGTAAATGATGCAAAGAAGCAGTGGGCTAAAACTCTGGATTGGATCCAGCAGATGCAAGTGCTTATGCAGTGTGACAGAATGTGTCATCCATCAGATATCAACTTGCTCTCTATGTCCACTTGTACAGGTATATATGGCAACAACCCAGCTGTCAGATCTACTGAAAAGAGTAAAACTTCTCTTGTTTGGTCAGTTTACTCAATTCTTAACACCTGACATTTCTAGAAAGATTCCAACTCACTACATGGAGCAGGTCTTTTTTTCCTGTCCTTTTAAATATCACCATATCATGCTTGAATAGCTTCTGAGGTAGGAATTCACAACCTGTTTGTAGTGCCAACATGAACACTGCTATTCCTTTTCCCTTAGCCACATTATTTTCATTCTACTTTTATGGTTTGTCTGTTTTCTTCCATTGTGTGTGCTGCTATAATGAACTCTTCATTTAGTCAAGATATTTAAGAGAGAGGCTTCCTGTACACTCCTTCATCAAACTTTTTATCATGCCACCCTGCAATACCTGCCACAACACAAATCTACCTGCTGACTCTGTTCCTCCTGATAGTAAGAATAGCCAATACTTCCATCTGATGATAACTTAAATGATGCACAGGTGTTACTACACAATGCTGAACAAATTGAACTCCCACTGGTGAACCCTTGCATGTTCCCTGAACAATTGCTGAGTGACAAGCATCTAGTGATCTGCTACCAAATCCTCACCATACTAATAATGCCAGTTCTATGGTGCAGCCCAATGAAGGTGTGTTTCTATTTCTCTTATACTAGAATTACATGAATCTACAAATTTTGTTAGCACTACAACCTTAGGTTGATGACAACAACCCTTTTCTTGCTAATCTTCCAACTATTGTCCCTTCTACAACTTTGCAGCCAATTCTCTGAACTCCAGCATGCTCTGGCTGACAAACTGCTGGACTCTGAGTTGTGTTTGCATCAACAGAAGATCCTCAACTGACCAACTTGCCTAGAGAGGCTTTTGACTTTTTGTCTGTCCCAACTCAGGCAACACCAATGACACCAACATCAAATTATAATGGAAATACAACATTACTTCCACTGAGATCACCAGGTCATTTTCAGTGGACACCAGTTGGGGCTGTCTAGCAGCTGCCAACCACTTCACCTGTTAGATGAGTTAGTGGCTCTAGACATAGTGCACCATGTCCTTGCAAGAATAAAAAGTCAGCTGACAATGTGCATGAGCACTACTGCAAGGAAGGTCATCAGCTGGTCTGCAAATTCTGCAAGTATGTTCTTTACTTTTAACTTTGAACTATGAATCTCAACAATGTACAGAAAGAAGCATGAAAAGGACCCAGATTATGAAGTTCGAACATATGAAATCAAAACCTCCACAAGTATTAAATGTAATCATCACATGGAGAAGCATCCTGACCTATGGCTCATATCTTGTGATGACAAGAATATAGCCATTAGAGGGAGGTCTGTCATAGGAGCAGTTCATGTGTACTGTGTAGCACATAATCAACCAGTTGATCCATCAATGTCACAGGAGTCTATTTCAGAATTCAGCAAAGATGCCTTTGTTGATGCAGTTGTGACCTGGATTATTGAGGTTAATCAAGTAAGTTTGATATTTTTCTTCTCTGGCTTGTTATTAATTGTCATTCTTTGCAGTCTTTATGTGTAATTGAGAATCCCAAACTATAGTGCATCTTTCTCATTCTTTGCAAAGAGCTCCAAGAGGGTGACATTTCCTCTCATACTACTGTTCACAAGATAGTAACTGAAGCTCTTAATGAATTTTTAGATTCCCAATATAAGCAGTTTCAAGTAAGTAAAATTTTTCCTTCAGAACTCCAATGTATATTCATATATTACCAGGCCACTCCTGAAAGGTTCATTTCACTTGCAATGGCTGGTCCAATTCAAACCTTTTCCTGTTCATAGTGGTTACAGCACACTGGGTCAAGTTCCACACCAAGACATTAGCATCTGGTACTACTACTACTGTTACAATCCCTGGACTCCAAGGACATGCTATGCTGAAGATGATGGTTTTGTGCTTCTAAGGAGGAACCATATCAATCCTCCACAGAACACCCACCAGTAGTTCTTGGGGCTCAAAGGAGACAGAATCCTTCTACTTCAAGATTATGTTGAACACTTGTCAAGTGTGAAGAGTGAGTATAGAGCTCTGACATCAAGATAAACTAGATCTGAGTTGAAAGATCAAGTTCAAGAGGGTTTGGAGTTTATTTGATTATTTGTAAGATTTTAGAACACTTAGAACAATCAAAATTGAATTGAACATAACCTAAGTAGTGTGTTTTGACAGAATTAGGTCCACAGGAGCAAACCAATTGTCAAGGACTCTTCACAGAAATCCAATAATAGGTAAACATGGTGCAAAACAACACATTCATGAGAGTTATGGTCCACAGGGGCATACCAATGGTCAAGGACTCTTAGCAGGGTCCAAGAATGGATGAACATAGTGCAAAACAATGCATTCATGAAAGTTATGGTCTGCAGGAGTGTACCAATGGTTAAGAACTCTTAGCAGGGTTCAAGAATGGATGAACACAGTGCAAAACAACACATTCATGAAAGTTATGGTCTGTGGGAGCATACCAATATTGTAGGACTCTCAAGCAAGTCAAACACTGGTTGAACACAATCTAAGTAACATGTTCTGTAAGGTTTTGGTGTGCAGACACAACCCAATAGCAAAGGACTCTTAATAGACTCCAATACTGAGTAAACATGATGTAAAGCACTGTGTTTGCAAGTCTTTTGGTCTAGTAATGTGAACCAGTGGCAGAGGACTCAGATCAATGAAACACCACTGAATGCAACTGAAGCAATGTGTTTACTTAAGTTTTTGGTGCACTAATACAACCAATGGTGTACAGTTCTCAAAAGAATTCAATAATCAGATGAACACAACCTATTGGAATGTGTTCACAAGGTGGTTGGTTGACTTAAGTGTATTTCACACTAAAGTACAGTAAAATAGAGCTTTTGATTGGTATCTTAGCTTGTAGAAGAGACAGCTGGCAAATGCCTAGAAGGCATTGGTAAAGCACTGTTGTGAACTTGCCTGGAACAGCACTAATGCAGATGTCCAGAGCAAGCTGCTATGAAGCAAGACAAGATGCCAGCTGCTGCTTGAGCCTTGTAACTAATGTACACCACATTATATACAGTCCAGAAAATAGAATAATATCAGAAACTCAAAATAATAGGAAAATATAAGATGTTATATGTTTAAGGAATGTGTATATGTCCAAAAGTCCTGCTATGCATAGAAAATGTCCAATATTGGGAGTATTCATGCAAATGTTGTGTGGGACCACTAGTGTGGTACTAATGTGTGGTCTGCAGCACATTCCTTCTCCTCTGGTTTCCTTCCTCTCTATCTGATTGGTGGTTGTCAATCCTCTATCCACATTTCAATGAATGTGTAATCCCACCAATCTTCCAACATACAGAGTCCCACTAGGCCTAGATGGTGGCTCTGCATAGATGCCCATGACTATAGCCTAGCTTGTAATCCTTGAATGCTCAATGCATAGGTTGGTTGGCTAGATATAGGTTCCACTAACCATGTATATAGGTCTTCTGAAGTATTCAATGCCATTCCACACAATGATAATGTCTCAATAGCATGTTATAATGCTTGTGATTGCTTTTGAAACTAGTCTGGTGCATTCAGACTGTAGATCCCACTGATATCTATTCCTTTATTAGATTAGAATTAGTAGTTTCTGGCCCACTTACAACCAAGAACCTTCACAGCGACACTTCACTGCAATGTAGTGGACTAGTATAATCTACTAAGCCTCAACTAGGTTGTTTCACAGTGCTATTTGAGAGACTGATTGGTTCATTGACAACTAGTGCTTAAGCTGTGTGTATATACAGGTCTGTATTCTGTACTAAATTAGAAATTAGACATGCAAATGCACTGCTATATGTCTGTGCCAAAAATGGGGCACATTAACACTTCTTTTCCCATAACCATACCCACCAACACTTCTCCTTCTAACTCTGTGATCTCTCATAGTTGCCTGACCCTACTTCTTTTCTTTCTACAATATTCCACCTCATTCCATGCTTTCCATCAACTCCTTCTCCATTTTGTTAGAGAAACCTCTTTATTATTTCTATTAGTTTCTGAGAGTACAAATGAGTAGATACAAGCCATGTACTTAAGCAGACAGAGCTAAGGTTGAGCTCCTCAGCTTGATCTGGTTCAATCTATACTTGTGTCTAGCAACAATAGTTGGAACTCTGAACCTCAGAAGCCTCTGAGTGAACTCAAACTTGACTTTGAACTCTACATTACTAAGCCTTGTGGTGTTGAGGTGTTGCTGTTGCTGCACAAGTAATGTAACATAAGGTCAAGCTTATCAATTGCTGACCTATCAAGGTTTAGGCATCATCTACCTGAAGGACAAAATGTTACTGAAACAAATAACAGACACCCTGCTAACACAGAAACAGCAGATCAAGCAAGACATTGCTGAAGCAGAAGAATGATGGCGCAGTTTACAAATGCAGTTGATATTGAGTCTTAGTGGACAAGTGACCCTACCATTAACCAGGCAATCCTGCAGAGAGCTCCTGACCCTCTCGCTGAGGCAATTGGAACTGAAGCAGTCTCAGAAAGAGATACAACCTGATGAATNATAGGTCTTCTGAAGTATTTAATGCCATTCCACATAATGATAATGTCTCAATAGCATGTTATAATGCTTGTGATTGCTTTTGAAACTAGTCTGGTGCATTCAGACTGTAGATCCCACTGATATCTATTCCTTTATTAGATTAGAATTAGTAGTTTCTGGCCCACTTACAACCAAGAACCTTCACAGCGACACTTCACTGCAATGTAGTGGACTAGTATAATCTACTAAGCCTCAACTAGGTTGTTTCACAGTGCTATTTGAGAGACTGATTGGTTCATTGACAACTAGTGCTTAAGCTGTGTGTATATACAGGTCTGTATTCTGTACTAAATTAGAAATTAGACATGCAAATGCACTGCTATATGTCTGTGCCAAAAATGGGGCACATTAACACTTCTTTTCCCATAACCATACCCACCAACACTTCTCCTTCTAACTCTGTGATCTCTCATAGTTGCCTGACCCTACTTCTTTTCTTTCTACAATATTCCACCTCATTCCATGCTTTCCATCAACTCCTTCTCCATTTTGTTAGAGAAACCTCTTTATTATTTCTATTAGTTTCTGAGAGTACAAATGAGTAGATACAAGCCATGTACTTAAGCAGACAGAGCTAAGGTTGAGCTCCTCAGCTTGATCTGGTTCAATCTATACTTGTGTCTAGCAACAATAGTTGGAACTCTGAACCTCAGAAGCCTCTGAGTGAACTCAAACTTGACTTTGAACTCTACATTACTAAGCCTTGTGGTGTTGAGGTGTTGCTGTTGCTGCACAAGTAATGTAACATAAGGTCAAGCTTATCAATTGCTGACCTATCAAGGTTTAGGCATCATCTACCTGAAGGACAAAATGTTACTGAAACAAATAACAGACACCCTGCTAACACAGAAACAGCAGATCAAGCAAGACATTGCTGAAGCAGAAGAATGATGGCGCAGTTTACAAATGCAGTTGATATTGAGTCTTAGTGGACAAGTGACCCTACCATTAACCAGGCAATCCTGCAGAGAGCTCCTGACCCTCTCGCTGAGGCAATTGGAACTGAAGCAGTCTCAGAAAGAGATACAACCTGATGAATCAGAAACAAAGAGAACTTGGACCCCAGAATTCACAGTGCATGGTTCAAAAGAAGCAGATTCCAGAGATGCCTTATCTCCATCAACATTGAAGAAAGAAGAATCATTTACACATGATATCTCCTTCAGCTTGCCAGGAGAGACAGATGTGTTTCAGAAACTTCTAGAAGCATTAAAGAACAGCCCCAGATCAACAACCCCAAAACCTCTGATTGAAATGTCAGGAGAAGGATTGAAGCCCTTAGGAAGTAGGCTGAAAGACCCAAAAGTGGAAGCCTTTGAAACAGTTATTGCCTCCACTATAACTGAAGAAGAAAATGGAAAAGAAATTAAGGCTGTGTTGCCTATGCTGTTTATGGAAGATTGAAAGGAAACCAAGAAGTTCATCTTGGAAGTACAGTTGTACATTGCCCTGAACCTGAAAGCTTTCAAGACAGATAAACTGAAGAAGCTGTTTATGCTGTCTTATGTACAAGAAGGACCAGCCCAGTTCTGGAAATCAGACAAAGCTGATGCCATTCTCACCAAGACAGACCTAGCCAAGACTCCAAAGTGGAAGAACTTCATTAAAGACTTCAAAGAGTCTTTTGAACCTCTTGACATGGAGCTTGATGCACAGATGAAGCTTCATGACTTAAAGATAAAGAAATGTGCCAATGAATACTGCTACAAATTTAGATATTTGGCAAATCAGACAGAGTACAATGACACTGCCCAGATCAAAGTGTTTAAATGGGGGCTACTGTGGAGCCTTATGATGAAGATCATGACCAGGCCAGAAGAGAAGCCTGAGAATATCAAGGACTGGATGAACACTGCCATCCTCTATGACAAATCATATAAGCAAGCACAGCAGTATTCCAGAGAGATAGATGAAGAAGAAGGAAAGGCCTGAAGGAACTTTTGAAAGAAGGAAGGAGTGGCCATCAAGAAAGTGAATGATGAAGATTGGAAGGAATATATAATGAAAGGACTTTGCTTCCAATGTGGCCAAAGTAGACATTGGGTAAAGGACTGCCTAGATAAACTGAAAAGAGAAGAGCTGAAGAAAATGATGACAGAAGAATGATATGCCAAGATCCAAGCCATTATCAACAATCAACCAAAGGACAAGAAGGACTCTCTTCTTGATCTCATGGAACAGAAGGGTTTTTAAACCAGCAGAAGAGGACAACATCTCCACTGCTGATAACGATTTCACACTTTGTACTAGCTAAGATTGATTGAAATTCTATGCATATTCCTCTCAAGCACAAAGTGGGAAACAAAATCATCAAAGTAAAAGCTCTTTTAGATTCAGGGGCAGGAGGAAGATTTGTTAGCTCAGCATTCACTCAAACTTTGGGGAAGAAATGGGACACACTCCCAGAATGGATAAAGGTTTTCAACATGGATGGGACTCTGAACAAGACAGCTTGGATCTCCCACACTGTAAACCTTGTCTTTATGATAGAAGGAAAGGAATTTCACAAGAACTTTCTGATTTTGGAAATAGGCAAGGAGAGCATCATTCTTGGACTTCCATGGCTGAGATCCCACAACTCTAAAATTGATTGGCAGATGGGAGAAATCAAATTCCCACCACAACAAAAGATTACCATAAGGAAGTTTACAGGAGTCTTGGATATTACAGAACTAGAAGTCCTCATCAGAGCCAAGACAACAACTTCTCAGGAATTAGCACAGGCAAAGAAAGCTCCAAAGAAAGTCATTGAGGAACTAGTACTGCTGTATCTTGCTGAATACTATAAATAGTTCGAAAAGAAAGCATCCAAATAATTCCCTCTGTCAAGGCCATACAATCATGCAATTAAACCCAAACCTGACTTCATGCCAAAGGATTGTAAGCTCTACCTGCTCTCACTGAGTGAGCAGATAGAGCAGAACAACTTCTTAGCAGAAAATTTATAGAAAGGATACATTTGGGAATCGAAGTCTCCAATGGCCTCTCCATTCTTCTTTGTAGCAAAAAAGAAGAAAGGAGCACTCCAGCCCACACAGGACTATCAAAAACTTAATGAAGGAACTGTCAAGAATGCATACCCTTTACTGTTGGTATTAGAATTGATTGACAAGTTGAAGGGAGCAAAGATCTTTAGCAAGCTGGATCTTAGGAACAGGTACAATAATGTCAGGATTAAGGATGGAGATCAATGGAAAGCCATGTTCAAAATCAACAGAGGCCTTTTTGAACCAACAGTCATGTTCTTTGGACTCAGCAATTTGCCAGCCACATTTTAGGCCTTCATAAACAATATTTTATCAGATTTTATGGACAAAGGATGGTGCATGGTGTACATGGACAATATTCTGATCTTTTCAAAAGATTGGAAGGAGCATCAGGAACAGACCTGACAACTCCTAGAAAGGATTAAGAAACATGACCTTTATCTAAAACCAGAGAAATGTGAATTTGATGTCAATGAAGTTGTCTTCTTAGGAATAGTCATTTGGCCAGAGCATATCACAATAGACCCCATCAATCTGGTGGGAATAGCAGAATGGGAGCTGCCGCAGACAGTCAAAGGCATGCAAGCATTCTTATGCTATTAGAAATTCATTAGAAATTATTCAGATATTGCATAACCTCTGAACAATCTCACAAAGAAGCTTTGGAAGTTCAAATAGACCTCAATCTGTCAGAAAGCCTTTGACTTCTTGAAGAAGAGATTTCTCTTGGAACCAGTGTTAAAGATACTGGACCCTGACAAACCCTGTCATAGAAGCAGACACTTCCAAATGGGCTACCAGAGCAGTTCTATGACAGAAAGACACTGGTGAGGAATGGCATCCCTGTGGATACTTGTCAAATTCACTCTTGCCCATGGAATACAACTATGAGATCTACAATCAAGAGCTGCTTACCATTGTCTAGGCACTTACAGAATGGTGACACTACCTCATGTGAGAGAAACATAAAGTCATAGTCCTATCAGATCACAAAAACCTCATGTATTTCCAGACAGCACAGAAACTGAATCAAAGACAGGTCTGATGGAGCTTATTCCTGTCAGAGTTTGATCTGGCTTTAGTACACATGCCTGGAAAACAGATGACCCAAGCAGACACTCTATCAAGACAGTCAAATGAAAAAGAGGACAAAGATATGGATAACGAGAATGTCATTCTCCTCCCCAATCATCTGTTCATCAGAGGAATCAATTTGAAGCTGCAAGACAAGATTAAACAACAATTAGGCCCAGACAACTTTCATAAGTCAGCTTTGGAAACTCTACTAAGCCAAGGTGTGCTGCCAATCAGGTTAGCTCTTTCAGATTGGGAAATTAAGAATGACCTTCTTCAAAGGAAGGGTATATGTCCCAAACAACAAGGAACTGGAGTAGGGCACCTAGGACAGTGGAATATGGTAGAACAGGTGCAATGTGACTTTTGGTAGCCAGGAATAATGAGATTTATCAAGCAATTTGTTGATAGATGCATACCATGCCAACAGATGAAAGTGTTACAATCAAGGGAAGTCCGAGGACTTATAGGACGCTTACTGTACTTTTATTCTGCCTTTCGTCATCTTGCTTAGTCCTATATTCTTTTTCTTTACAAATCCTTCTATCAGTTTCTTCTACTTACAAAGCCTCACTGTACTGACTCATAGTAGCTATTTTTAGTTCTGAGTAATTAGTCATAGTTAGAGGCTTCCTTGTATAAATAAACTTAACCAGTTGACAAGCTTCTCCAGCTTGACCTGGTTAAACCTTATCACAACCTTGTCTGATCATTAACTCTATCTTAAGTCAATTCCTCAAATCTAATTGACTTCAAGAATCAAGTCCTTCAAGCTCAAACTTGAACTTAGTGTTGACAGCGAAGGGCTCGCGTAACAGAAAGTCAACACACACCCAACAAGGACTCCAGTACAGCCAATTGAAGAAATGAAGTCTTTGTTTCCATTCCAAATCTGTACAATAGACTTGATCACAGACCTCCCTCCAGTTGATAGAACAGATTCTATTATAGTCGTGGTGGACCACTCATTTATGAAGGGGGTAATTTTCATCCTATGCACCAAAACTCTAGATGTGACTGGAGCAGCAAATCTATTAATAGAACATCTCTACAGACAATTTGGACTTTCAGACAGACTGATCTCTGACAGAGATCCAAGATTTGCAGCAGAAGTCTTCCAAGAGATGGAGAAACTACTGCTCATCAAACATTCCATGAGTATGGCATTCCACCCCCAAACAGACAGAGAAATGGAACAGGTAAACCAAGAGATCAAAGTGTTCCTCAGGATCTTCTGTTCAAAGGAACAAACCTGATGGAAGGAATCCCTCCCCTTCACCAAATTTGCTTACAACAATCAAACACATTTAGTCATGAAGAAATCCCCCTTCTATATGATGATGGGATACAACTCAAGACCATTACCCACTGTCTTTGAAAAAACAAACATTCCATTAGTAGAAGAACAACTAGAGGAGATAAAGAAAGTTCAGGAAGAAGCCTTAAGCCTCCTGGAGATAGCATGACAGAAGATGATATGATGGGAAAAGACCAAGCTGGACACATTCAAGGAAGGACAGAAGGTGTAGCTTGAGAGAAAAAACCTGATTATCAGATACCCCTTGAAGAAGCTGTCTCCAAAAAGAGAAGGGCTGTTTGAGATTGTAAAAGTTCTAAGACTGGTGACCTATCAGCTGAAGTTGCCACCTTAATGGAAGATACACCCTGTATTCCATGGAGCATTACTATCACCATACAAGGAAACTAAAGCACATGGACCCAGCTTCACAGTGCCTCCTCCTGATCTGATAGAGGGGTTCAAAGAATACAATGTGGAAGCAATTATAGGACATCATCCCAGGAAAAACCCAAGAGAATTCCTAGTATTATTAATATGCCAATTTTATAAACCTTTAAAATTCTACACATATGAACATCAATTGGACATATTTAAATGGTTGAAATGATATTAAATATGGAAATAGAAGGACTAATATGAGCCCAAGTAGTCAGTCAAAACCTATATATGATGTATCAAGAGAATATTTTACTTTTAAACAACTTTCATTTACTCTCAGGGAGCTCATTCAAGCTCAGGATGATACCTATGATATACCAAGAGAAAAGATACAACAATATCTAAATCAAATATATGATGAAATATTAGCTCAAGTATATGATCACTCCACATTCCAGAATGACATGATGATCCCTCCAGAATAGGAGAAAAGCAATAAGATGGATATCAAATAGGACAGATAAACAAGAGGAGAACCATAAGAGATAGGAACAAGTCAGTTAGATAGAATAGATGGAACAAAGAAATACTCAATGACTCCTATAGAAGTTGGGAGCATTTCTGAACAATTGAAAGACAAGTTCAGTGTGGTTCACTGTTACCACAATGTTATGAATAATTCTCAATGTCTTGCTCAGTAGTTCAGAGATGATTGCCTTCAAAACAACTTCTCAGATTTGGGATTGGTGTTTGTCTTTTGTAAATATTTTCTTGAGTATGTGGTGTTATAAATCACTTCAAAAGCAAAACTAGTATAGGGTTCAACCAGAAACTGCCCAAAGAACAAACTTCTTCTAACCAAGAACAAAGGTACCTCTTGTACCTGAATATAGCCCTCTTAGCTATGTTCTGCAATGATTCTCAAGAGGACAAATCTTCTAGACACTGCTAGCCTGAAACCCTCTCTGATTCATGTTGAAACACCAGACTATACTGATGCACATTAGCTACTCTCTTAGTAGACTGATACAATGTTTCTCTTATTGGAAAACATGCCTCTTGTATTAAAAACTAAGCTCTTCCTAGCTTTTATTTAGATCTCTAGTTTGGAATACAATCTCAGGTCTCAACTAGCCTGTGCCTCTTGCACAACTAAATAAGCTAGAGCCCAAAGTGGTTGATTGCCAGTAGCTCTTCTACCTGAACAACAACCTCATACACTCTGGTAATTGGTGGGCAGTATCTCTCCTGCCTTCCACCTACAAAACACCTCCCCTTATATACTCTACAACATAAATAATCTAATATATCTGTCACACATACAAATAAAACTGAGTCGGGTGCTAAATATTATATAAACTGAGCTGTGTTTGGTAATTTCTCTGTCACAGTGTCCAATTGTAGTCAGGCTTCATAGCTATAAACTCTTTTATTCTTTTTCTATGATGATTGCACAGGCCTATGTCATTTCATATCATGGTGCACAACCTTCATCTCAGGTTGGTCCTACCAACTTCCTGACTTTCCTTTGCATCAAGAAGTGTGGTGAACCCTCAGAACACTTTCTAAGACAGTTATTCACCTTTCCTTTGACTACAGAGTAACAGGAGCCTTCATGAGTTCCCAATATTTAAAAAGGTGGTGAGTTTCTCATAGTTGAACGATGTTTGATGGCACTGATGTGCACCCCTCCAACCAATGATACCATGATATTCCCAAAATATATTCATTAATGTTATCCAAGCCTTATGGAACCTTTATCTTGAGTGGAATGACCCTATTGGGTTGATGTTACAATTTTTCCCTTTTCTCATTGTAGTTTACCCTATGCTTCTCGCTCTATCGGACTCATACACATTTCTAGCCCCCTTTTCCTTCTCATCCCCTATGCTTCTACTGTCATTGGACTCGTACACCTTCCCAGCCCCCATTTACCTATCTCTTTGTATTCGTATTACTCATATCCTGATAGACTCGGGAAACCTTAGACAATCACCAAACTTATCGCTCTATGTATATAGTTAGTATTAGCTCAGTTGTAACGTATTTAAGCACTCAAGCAGAGACTCTAAGTCTCCAGCTTGACCTGGTTTATTTAACTTGTGTCAACACCATGATTGAAGGACTTCTGAACTTCAGTAATCACTGAACGAACTTAAACTTGAACTTGTACAATTACTCGAATGGAGGTAACACTTCACTAAGGTAGTTGGAGTTGACGTTGCTGCGCAAGTAACGTAACACAAGGTCAAGCTGATCGATTGCTGACCTATCCAGGTTTAGGCATCACCTAGGAGCAACAAGACGCCGCCACGGATGGAACAGCAGTTAGAACGAGACATCGCTGAAGCGGAAGCGCGCTGGCATGGGTTACTAACCCAATCCATATCGAATCCTAGTGGACAAGTGATCCCACCGTTAACCCGAGCGTCCTGCAGAGAACTATTGACCCCCTTGCACTCGCCATCACTAACGAGTCAGCCACTGACAGAAACACCCGAAGAGGACCCAGGAACAAGGAGAACCTCGACTCCATCATCCATTCCGACTGGATCGAGACTGACCGAACCCGAAGAGAGGTTCTCGCCAAGTACACCGAAGCCGCTAGAATCAGATACATTGAATACCTCTACCAGCTCTCCGGAAGAACTAGATCCGTTCCAACGATTACTACAAGGGTTAAAGAACAGCCCCCGATCACCGAAGACACAGCCCGAAGCAATGGCGGAAGATAAGAAGCTGTCAGGAAGCAGACCCAAGAAAGAGGAGCCGGTAGTCGAAGAAGCGGTTATTGGTTCCGCGATGCCAGTACAGGTGGTTTCAGCAGTTAAGAAAGTAAAAGCTGCACTGCCAAGAGCCTTTACGGGAACACGAAAGGACGCCAAGAAGTTTCTATGTGAAGTATTGATTTACGTAGTACTTAATCCGAAGGCGTTCCCCGACGATAGGTCGAAGAAGCTTTTTCTTCTCTTGTACATGACGGATGGACCTGGAGAATTCTGGAAGAATGACAAAACTGACCTTCTGCTCACATTCAATCCAGATGCCGAAAACGTTACGTGGTCGGAGTTTTTAGACAATTTCAGAACCTCTTTTGAGCCCCTTGACCCCGCCTTGAAGGCACAGCTCGAACTCAAGGACCTAAGGATGAAAGAAAGAGCCGATGAATATACGTATCAGTTCACCTATCTCGCGAAGCAGACTGGGTATAACGACGTGGCACAGATAGTAGCGTTTAAACGAGGATTGCCCAGAAGTTTGGCTCTCAAGATCATGACGAGACCAGAGGGCGCCCCCACTACAATTAAAGATTGGATGAACGCCGCTATTCTGTTTGATGAAAGTTACAAACAGGCATTAGAGTATGGGAAGACATGGGATGATGAACATGGAGGGAAGAAGCCCCAAAGGAGTTTCAGGAAAAAGGAAGATGTCGCCATCAAGCAGATTACTGACATAGATCGAAAGGAATACATGGCAAAAGGACTGTGCTTCAGATGCGGAAGGAATGGACATCGCATCAGGGACTGCCTGGACACACCAAAGAAGGACGAAAGGAGACAGGAAGAACCGAAGAAGCTGACAAGGGAAGAAAGGTTCGCCAAGATTAGGGCCTTGGTAAACGAACAGCCGAAGGAAGATAAGGACTTCCTCCTCGATCTGATGGAACAAGAGGGTTTTTGAAACAGCGGAAGAGGACGATGTCTCCACCACCAATAACTATTTCACACTTTGTACTAGCTAAAATGGATCGAAATTCTATGCACATTCCTCTCCAGTACAAAGTGGGAACGAAAATCATCGAAACAAAAGCCTTGTTAGATTCAGGAGCGGGAGGACGGTTCATAAGCACGGGATTTGCTAGAACGCTGGGGAAGAAGTGGATTCAATTACCAGAAAGGATCTGGGTTTTCAACGTTGATGGAACAACCAACAAAACGGCATGGATAACACATGTTGTGGAGTTAGAGTTCCAGATCGCTGGAAAAGAATTCAGAGAGAACTTCATGATCTCAGGCATCGGAGATGAAGACATGATCTTAGGGCTTCTGTGGTTGCGACATCACAACCCTGAAATCAATTGGGAAACGGGAGAAATTCAGTTTCCACCTCAGAGAAGGATTCAGATCAAGAGATTCAAAGGAGTCTTAGACAATTCTGAAGCAGAGGTCCTCATAGGAGCCAAGATTACAGCGTCGCAAGAGATGGCCCAACAACAGCAGACAGTAAAGAGGGACATCGAAGAACTCATTCCTAGTTATCTACTGGGATACTGAGATCGTTTCGAAAAAGGGAAGGCCGAGCAATTCCCACCTGCTCGGGCATATGATCACGCAATTGACCTTAAACCAGACTTCGTGCCAAGGAACTGTAAATTGTACCCGCTAAGCCCCACAGAGCAGGAGGAACAAGACAAATTCCTTGAAGAGAATCTATGAAAAGGGTACATTCACAAATCGAAATCCCCAATGGCATCCCCTTTCTTCTTCGTAGCCAAAAAGGAGAAGGGAGCACTACGACCTACACAAGACTATAGAGAACTCAACAAAGGAACAGTGAAGAATGCCTACCCCTTACCTTTAATTTCAGAACTTCTTGACAAACTAAAAGAAGCGACAATATTCATGAAGCTCGATCTTTGAAACGGGTACAATAACATCAGGATAAAGGACGGAGATCAATGGAAAGCCGCCTTCAAGACAAACAGAGGACTTTTTGAACCAATGGTCATGTTCTTCAGATTGAGCAATTCTCCCGCCACTTTCCAAGCCTTCATGAATGACATCCTTTCCGACTTCATCGACGAAGGATGGTGCATAGTATACATGGATGACATCCTTCTTTTCTCCAAGGATTGAGCCGAGCATAAGGAACAAACGGAACGATTGATGCATCGTCTCAAGAAGCATGACTTGTTCCTCAAACTGGAGAAATGTGAATTTGATGTAACAGAAGTGATATTCTTGGGAATGGTTATTTGGCCCGGTTATATCGCCATAGACCCGGTAAAATTAGCAGGGATAGCAGATTGGGAACCTCCACAGACAGTAAAAGGGGTATGCGCATTCCTGGGATTTGGAAACTTCTATAGGAAGTTTATTGGGAAATACGCACACCTAACAAGGCCGTTGAACGATCTACTACAGAAGAACCAGAAATTCGAATGGACTATGCAACGTCAAATAGCCTTCGATCTCTTAAAGGCAAAATTCCTTTCCGAACCAATACTCATCATGCCGGATGTCAATAAACCTTTTGTCATAGAGGCTGATGCCTCTAAGTGGGCCACTGGTGCGGTTCTTAGACAGAAGGGAGCAGATGGTGAATGGCATCCATGCGGGTATCTTTCGAAGTCACTATCCCCTATGGAACGGAATTACGAGATTTACAATCACAAACTCCTCGCGATTTATCAAGCACTGATGGAATGGCGTCATTATCTGATGGGAGGGAAGTTCAAGATAGTAATTCTTTTGGATCATAAGAATCTAACGTACTTTCGGATGGCACAAAAGTTGAACAGGCGACAAGTAAGATGGAGCCTTTTCCTATCAGAATTTGATCTAAGTCTAGTACACGTCCCCGGAAAATTGATCACTCAAGCCAACGCCTTGTCACGACGAAGCAACGAACAAGACGATGTCAACAGCGATAATGAAGACATCATTGTGCTACCAGATCGACTATTCATCAAAGGAATCAATTTAGGAATGAAGGAGGATATAGCAGAACGATTGGGCCCGGACGACTTTCATAAGTCGGCCTTGGAGCAGCTATTACACCAAGGCATGCCGCCAATTAAATCTGCGTTATCAGATTGGAAGCTCAAAGGCGACCTGCTTTTCTTTCAGAATCGAGTTTACGTCCCAAATGACACGGATCTTCGCAGATGGATAGTACAATCCATCCATGAAACCCCAGGAGTGGGGCATCCAGGACAGTGGAATACCATCGAACAAGTGCAGAGAGACTTCTGGTGGCCAGGAATGGCTAAATTCATCAGATCTTTCGTTGATGGCTGCATAGTGTGTCAACAGTCGAAGATCAATACACACCCCACGAGAACACCGACCCAGCCCATACAGGCAACACTGAACTCATTCCCATTCCAGATCTGTACTATGGACCTCATTACAGACCTACCTAAATGCGACGGAATGGACTCTATTTTGGTTGTGGTGGACCACTCATCTACGAAGGGGGTAATTTTTACTCCATGCACCAAAACAATGGATGCCACCAAGATAGTGGAACTGCTAATCCAACATCTTTACAAGAGATTTGGACTACCGGACCATATCATATCAGATCGAGACCCCAGATTTGCTGCAGAAGTGTTTCAAGAAATGGGGAAGCAGCTGTCCATCAAGCACTCAATGAGCACAGTGTTCCATCCACAGACTGACGGGGAAACGGAACAAGTAAACCAAGAAGTCGAGGTCTATCTTAGGGCATTCTGCTCAAAGGAACAAACCCGATGGAAGGAATACCTTCCCTTAGCAGAGTTCGCACATAATAATCGAACCCATTCAGTTCTCAAGAAATCTCTATTTTTCATGATGATGGGATACCACCCTCGTCCACTTCCGACAGTATTCAAGAAAACAATGATTCCTTCAGTAGAAGAACGACTTCAAGAATTGAAAAGGATCAGAGAAGAAACTGCAAGCCTGCTGGAGCTGGCATGACAACAAACAATACGAAGAGAGAAACAAAAATTAGATATGTTCGAAGAAGGACAGAAGGTTTGGCTAGAAGCGAAGAACCTGGCCACGGGATACCCATCAAAGAAATTAGCCCTGAAGAGGGAAGGGCCATTCAAGGTCCTCAAGGTACTTGGACCTGTGACGTACAAACTACACCTGCCACATCAGTGGAAAATCCACCCTGTTTTCCACGCGGCCTTACTATCGCCATTCAAGCAGACTGAAGCCCATGGGCCGAGTTTCACGGAACCACCCCCGGATCTTATAGAGGGATTCGAAGAATACGAAGTAGAAGCGGTAGTAGGACATAGACCAAAGAAACGACCCCAGGAGTTCCTCATGTCGTACACCGGTTACGATTCGTCCCACAACCGATAGATTCGAATGGAGGGAATGGTAAATTGTCTAGATCTTCTCAAAGGATATATAAAGAAGCATTGAGTAAGGCCCAGAGACCCCATTCCCACTTCAGATTAACCATGTCCAATGCATCCGCCGCCGCCTCTTCCTCTTCTGCTGCTGGCAGCCAGCCAGCCCGAATCCCGAGCCCTGTTCCTACTGTGTCAGGAGAAGGAAGATACAGGGAAAATATCACCTACCCGAATGGCCTCAAGCCAAACCCCTACCAACTCCTTCATCTCTTCAATACCGAACAGTACGACAATCAGATCCGGAACGCTGCTAATCAACACAACTGACTGGAACCCTGCATCAAAAGCCTGTTTTTCCTCAGGTCCCAACAAAAGCTTTTCGAAAGAATTGTTGAAAGCTGCAGTCTCGAAATCGCAAACCAGGTGATGTACGCCTGCAATTATCAGTTGGAGCTTGAAGGTCCTATTACGGTACCATCCACATTCCCATATCACCCCCATTTGTCCATGCCCCCTCCCGCAGATCTCTGAGCAATGTTGGAATACCCTAATCCCCTCACCTTCAGCCTCCTCAACTGACTCAGACAACAAACCGATGGGAACGGATACCCCCATCCTGACATCAACGACACTCGGAGCCTCATCTCCTGGCTCACTTCTGAACCCCTGGTCGATGAAACCGGACTCCCCTCCATTACCCATTCCTCCCCCGAACCCGACAACACCCTCATTTATCCTGACCCCACTCCCAATCCCGACATCAAGCCTAAGGTCGAGTCAGTTGACTCCCTCGTCCCATCCCGATCCGAACCTCCGACCGCCGTTGACCCCCGAACTCTTCAGACACCTGAAGCCTCAGTTCCACTGGGAGGTGGAGCATATCCCCGCAGTTGGAAGGGAGGTCACTCTCAAGGAGTCAGAGGACGCAGCCAGAGACGAAGAATGGAAGAACCGAACCCCCGAAAACGTCAACGACCCACCAATGCTCAGCTTGAGAAGTCCGACTCCAGCCCCGACCCCAATGATGCAGCTCGTCGACCGCGTCTCTGCCCTGTGTGCGGACTGGAGCGCCATTTTGCCTGACATTGCCCACAGTACATGTGTCGTAGATGCTTCAAAACTCAACCTGGACATACGTCTGGTCACTGCCCTGACCAACAAAGGTCTGGCCGCATTGTGCGCTGAAGGTCTGATTTGGGCTCAGACTCTTTGTCGGATGGTTGCTGTTATGACGATGAACGAAACTACGACGACGAACCCTACGACAATCTCAGCAGAGAATGTTAATATGTTGACAGCCAAGTACAATAGGGACACCCAGTTGTTGTTCGTGGGAACGGACCCTAAAAAGGTGAGGTTGCTTTCAGTTGAAGAACGGCAGGCTATGGGATGGCAACCGACTTTCGACGTTCCGTCAACACCCTGCTTGGGAACGGTAAATGAGATGCCGGATATAGATGACAGGCCAGACACGTCATATGATTATGACACGGAGTTGTACAGAGATGGAGAATCATAAGTGTAGGCAAAGCAGAGTTTGCCCCTTGTTGAGGGGGTAATGTTACGATTTTTCCCTTTTCTCATTGTAGTTTACCCTATGCTTCTCGCTCTATCGGACTCATACACATTCCTAGCCCCCTTTTCCTTCTCACCCCCTATGCTTCTACTGTCATCGGACTCGTAAACCTTCCCAGCCCCCATTTACCTATCTCTTTGTATTCGTATTACTCATATCCCGATAGACTCAGGAAACCTTAGACAATCACCGAACTTATCGCTCTACGTATATAGTTAGTATTAGCTTGGTTGTAACGTATTTAAGCACTCAAGCAGAGACTCTAAGTCTCCAGCTTGACCTGGTTTATTTAACTTGTGTCAACGCCACGATCGAAGGACTTCTGAACTTCAGTAATCACTGAACAAACTTAAACTTGAACTTGTACAATTACTCGAATGGAGGTAACACTTCACTAAGGTAGTTGGAGTTGATGTTGCTGCGCAAGTAACGTAACAGTTGAGGAGAGTCAATGAACAGGAAGACAGAGAATGGGCACTTGTCAGGCACTTCACACTTCGTTACTTTACACCTTCTGAGTACAATGAGTTCCAAACACAATTGTGACATTCAATACTATATACAAATGACTAGGCTGTGCGAGAAGTATGTTTCCCATGGAGCCCAGTACCCCATTCATTCTCAACTATCCAATGCTACTGCCTACACACCGTCACCCCTCTAAGCAACATGAGCATGCCAACATACTCATACCCCATAAAGCCCATATCCAGTATTACAATTCCAAAACCTGGTATGATGAATCCAAGCTGGACTCAGGTCATAAGCTGTGAGGTGGATTTGGGATTGCAGCAGCTGCATGTAGATGACATTGTATGGTGTGTTAGGAGAGAGGACTGGCACAGTAAAACCTATCATGTTCCTTGAATGAGATATCAGGATCCCGAGTCCTTAAATGGGGTACATACCTCAAACTATCATCCCTAAGTTATTTTGACAACTACAAGGCACCCTCGTGAAGCCAATACCCAAAGCAAACTATCCAGGTCATCCCCCAATGTCCTTCCCCAAATACTCTTTGTGACACGCCCCACTGCTCATCAGGGCCAACTAAGGCCAAAAACATACAGTTAAAGCTCGACTTGCAAGCCTGCCACAAGCTTGAAGTAAGAATCATAGTTCTTAGCATCAGACGAGTATATAATTTGAACGGGAGAAACCCACGAGGTAGATAGTGACTGGAAAAGGTAACGAAAAATATTGGATGAGATATCAAGGGAGCAAAGCATCCGCGATGTCTTGAATGAAATGACTAAGGGTGCTTGTACTCGAGAGGTACTTGCTGACTTGAATTGGCGACGTCGGTATCTAGTCTTCATATGGAGAGTGTACGTGGGAAGGGGGCTTTCACGATGGTTGTTGATGCAGAACGGAGAAAAATTGCATTGTTGGGTGACGATAACGGCAAATAATAGATTCTGGATATCATAGTCGGTTAACGGAAATTTTTCCAAAAGAATTGAGACGCACCTAGAATTCTAATCCGAGCAGACGACGACAACAACCACCCTCAACCACCCCGGGCGATGTCGAGACCGTTCCGAACAATGACGAGAGGGATTCGTAGTCCGATGTTGCGGGACCGGTGTTGGAGATGAGTCATTGATGACGCCGAGCACCGGTCGTTGAGGCCATGTGACGACTTGAGCGACGTGAGTTGAGAGGAGATATTGAGGTATCGGGGGTAAATGAGGGTGGTCAACGCGTGCCATGAAAAAAGCCGTTAATCAAGCGGCTGTCATAACGTGTTTCGGCCCGTTGATCGACGGATTTACGCGGGAACCACAGGTGTGCAGGCGTCGACGCGCGGGAAAGCTCACGTGATCGCCCGGCGAGGGTGCGAGTGCCCAAGTGTTAATCTTGCGCTTGGATGAGCGATTCTAGCTCTCGAGCCTCTACAGTGCTACAGGGTACACTAGCAATATGCAAGTCGGTTTATCTCTCTTTTTATGACACTAGACGTCCTAATTTATACCTCTACAGCTGTAATAAGTACATTTGCGACTGGGATACACGGAATTCTTAAAGGAAAACCCAACTATGGCGTACTGTCTGTGTCCGCAGCTGTGAATAGTGGCATTTCAGCTGCTACCTTCTTCAGTATGCTGAAAAATTTGTGCATTGGAATATGCTATTGATAGTCTTGCAGGTATTCGAGAATACATTGCCATCCCAATCCTTCATGGGCAAGAGACTGTGTCGAACACAGACCCGAAAGGTACTCAGGAATCGTGGACAGGTGTTAGGACAGATAAGCTCATTGCTTCGGGGTTGAGTGGGTTTGCTACCGGTGGAATAGTAAGAACTCTTACAGGCGTGTACACGGTCTCACTCTTCGACTCTTTAAAACTCACAACATCCCGTTTAGCTGGACCACGCACTGCATTGTCGGGAGCCACAGCTGCCAGCGTTATCTGCACCACCTTGCAATACATCGTCAATGAGCTGAAGGTCGTTCGGCTACAATATCTGGCGGAGAAAGCGAAACACCACGAGCGACTTGGAATCCAACCATCTCCCTCACCGCCTGAACCCTGGACAAAATCCATCCTCAAATTTATCGGTATAACGCCGCTATCGAATGAAGAGTACCTCAAGAAGCTTAGACTACAGAGGGACATACATTTGAAGAGAATAGTCGAGTTGGAAACACAGTTGGAGAAGGAAAGGGAAGAGCAAGCTAGTCGGGATGCCGATTCTTGATCAATTCTATGATCCTGTCTTTGTTCTAGATCGAAATCATATCAATCCCAGCTCCTTTGAATGGACCCCGAACGTACCCTTGCATTTTCAGTGGTCTGCAAAATGCCGTGATTAACTGGAAGGAAAGATTGTGATCCAAACGAACAGTCGATGGTTATTCATTCAACGGTTTTGCGATTCGTATAGCACAAAGCTACGGACGCCCGCGGATAAGTACATATTACAAGCGCACCTGTATACAGATCTGTACCATATTCGTGGCTTTTGAGGATGCGCACGACTACCCGCTGGCCTCTGAATGTATTGTTGGTGTTTAACACTGTTTCCAGGCAGTTCTCCCATTTTGTACTCGTTCTTTCTCCATGGAAGCGCGGGACGCTGGAGGTGTGGTAGGCACGATGACAACTGATACCACCACTGGTCATTTGACAGTTCTGCTCAGAAATGAATATGCAAGCTGCGGCCCATGTCACGGAGACTAACACAGGCGTCAATGTTCTCTCCGTTGCGGTAAAAAGCGGCTCAATTACTTGGTATCGACCTGCCTATCCCATATCGTTATTACACCTTTACCGTCTTTTGAGAAGCCTCCGATGACAATTCTTGCCACGAGGACAACTAGAGCGTTCACCTTCTCCATTTCACCAATCTCGTGTTCCCAGACTTGCTCAATCCCTGGCAAACCGTCGTTTGCGGGACGTATCAAGCGAATTCCCTTGACCACACCCAACAAGGTCGATAGAACAAGTGTGTCGTTGTCGATGAATGCCCTGCACAAGTCAATTTTAGTAATTACGTTAGAGAGAACGGGGTCAATACGAACATTGCGACGATAGGTCCATCAGTGATCTTCTGCGCTACTTCACCCTCTTCAGACAGACCGTCCCATTTCTTGGAACGTTTCTTTGTGTGCATTCGCTTTTCGCCTCCAAACCCTAGCCATATACGCCCGTCCGCTGTTCCAGCAGCCAGTACACCAGACGGAGAGATCGCACTGCTTATGATGAAGGGTGGCGACAAAGTAATTCCCCCAACGGTCACATCCACTGTAGCTATTTGGGAGCCGGAATCATTCAGATGACAAACGGATGTTACAAGAGCACTCACGAATCTTTCTACGTGACAGCACGGAGCCTTGGAAACAGTCAAAGTGAAGTAGCGTTTCGTCATACCCAGAGCTCACGACCTCACGAGGTCTGTCTGGAATAAACTTTACATTTGCACATATCTATAGACACCAGAAGTCAGTACTTTGAGTGTTGCGCCGAATGCGGCATGGGGATACGTGCATTTTCATGCTTTGTTTTCATCTTGGTGACTTGTTTTGTGCTAACATCGACGACTCCGACGACTCCCGAGTCCATACTAAAAGCAAGATGTTTTTTACCGGAATCTAGCGTTATCTGACTGATGTGTAATGTTGAATGTTATCCCCAGCCGGAAAGAGGTAGGACGAACCTCATTGAGAACGTCTTCGGTTCCGTCATCGCATATTTGGATCGTCAAGGTGGCATCTTCGGGTGTCATTATCATTTTTGAAGTGTCCATTTGGAACAGGTAAATCTAGAGAGCGAAGATGTTAATGTTCTGCTTTGTCCGTCAGGTCGTGCGACATACCTTTTGCCCACAAGCAATCCAAGCATCTCTAGAGTCTACTCCTGCTCGTTTTTGGCATACTATTGAAGATACTTCGGCTGGCAAGTTGCGTATCGCTTTCAAAACCCTGTACGTTGATAGGTCATAAAGACGGAGTGTTCCATCGTCTGCAGATGCCGTCAGATGTTGCTTATCGTTTGACAGCGGATTTGCAGCTCACCGCAGCCAGCAAAAAGATGTCCTACGTGTCCGAAAGCCAGGGCTGATATATGAGCTGGCGTTTGTAGGACTTTTGAGCAGCCCCACGGGTTTGCACCCTCCATATGGTCGCAGTACGAAAGTGAGTGCAGCCGCGTCAGTAAACAAAAAAAAATCGCAATCGAGACAAACTCCTTTTTCAGTCCACGGAGTCACCTCACGTTTCACTCGTTGTACTACGGGCGTTCAGGGTCCTCACTTTCATTAAGAAGATTGGCACGGATTGGCAGGGAAAGCAACAAAAATACAAGTTCATGTACGATAATAACACAACCAACACCGTGGCACTAACAAGAAAGAGGAAAATTCTTCACCGGTTTTCTGCCCATACCTAAAAGGAAGAAAAATGTCAATGAAAGGTTACATCTTCTTTGTGTAGAGCTGCTTACATCCTCCCTCTTGATTTCGGCCTCTTCCTCTGGGGTAAAGTCGTTGACAATATTGAAAAGTTTACGAATCTCCTCGGGTGTCTTTCCCTTGATCATGTTCGCGACAGTTTTGCAGCCGACGTCACTGGACGATAACGGGTAAGAATAACTGAACAGAATTGAGTGAAGAGGACGCACAGAAGTGATTTGATATCGAGGTAGTTAGCCGCGAGGATGATCTCGAAAAGCATCACCTGATCCACAGCGATGAACTTTTGGTCCCACTCTGAGATATATGTGGTGCGTTTCCGGGTATCATCCTGACTTTGGTCCGAGTCGGCAGCAGGAAGAGGTTCGCCTCGATGATGGTGGCAGTACTCGAGGGCCTACGTGACTTTTTTTTTAACGACACAATCTCTGAAAGCAGCAGAAGTATTGACCTTTCTCAAGATGCTTGATGACACGTTGTGAAGAGGAATGGGTTGGTCGGATTCGCCGACGTCTAAGGGGGGTCAAAGACTGCGAGCAATAAAGATAAGTGATCAGTGGCTCACCCTCGAGCATGTCTTTGATGACTACGCTACGCTCGACGACCTCCTTGTCGGCAGTGAACTGCTCGTTATCGGAACTGACGAGGATAAACATGATAGAGAAATTAAGATTGAAGGTGGTGGTGGGGCAGATGTGAATGCTGTACGTGAGTAAGCGTGGTTGTCGGCTGAGGCTCAAATAGCTGATTTTATGTACGAAAGCGTGACCTTCGGGCCACGGCCTGACTCACTCGGCCTGCGGTGATGCCACTCGGCCTGTGCTCAGTTGTCTGAGATAGACAATTGTCGGTGGCTCCGTCCCTTGTACTCGTCCAAAATGTCCTTCCTCTCTCGATTGTCGAGCTCAACAATAACAAGCCCTTCATTTTTTGGTCAGTTTTGTTTCTCCAACAAGACAAAAAGGTCTTTGACATGAATCTATCAATTGTTAGGTTTTGGGTCAATCCGTACTGCCACAAAGCGTGCTGGAGGTACCATTAAGAATCACGGAGGGTCGCCTGGTAAACGGTTGGGTGTGAAAAAGTTTTCTGGTACGTCAGATTACTCGTTTTCGAGCTGGCATGTTTACATAGTTCAAGTTTGACTCATGTAAATATGTGGTTCCAGGAAACATTATAGTACAACAACGTGGAACCGTCTTTCACCCCTCGCAAAATGTGCGTAACGCGTCGGTTCTTTGGCTGTTCCCTCTGACAGAGACCTAGGTCGGCATGGGAAGAGATCACACAATATACGCTCTAGTCCCAGGCTATGTTCGATTCTACAAGGAGAAGTACATGCGGGGAGAACGAAAATACGTCGGAATCGTTCTGAACCGCGGTGAAAAACTTCCGAGAGATGAAGCAGCCCATGGACGTAGCCGCTACTTTGGCTTTGTGAATCTTAACGCCTCAGAAATACAACCCAAGCAACATCTTCAGTTACCTATGGCATGAGGCTTTCGCTCCATGTACCCATACTGTTTATTGCGCTGTGCAGGGTGGATTCTGATACACCCTGTTTGGTAAACACCTCCCTGTATAGTACGGCTCTTGCTAATAGGATAACCTACCTTGAATTCCAATTGTTCTCGCCCTCACGGACCGGTGGCGTTCTCTTTTCCTTACTGGCACGCAATGCCGGCCCCAAGAACTGCCGGGACCGGTTGGTTCTGTATTTTAATCAGATTTGGATAGATTTATAAGACCCAGGCTGACGTCTCCTCTACCACCAGTGTGATTTCAAGATATGGCAGCGATTCCGTATGTCCCAAAGCCATCCTATAGTAATCCCTCACTCATATACTCTCCGTAGCGAACAAATCAAAGGCAAATTCACCTTGACTGCGACAGTCACCGCCGTCGATGGCAAGGCGGACGAGCTGCAGAAGCTGCTAGCAGCCGCTCGTGAGAGCGCAAATTCCTCCAAAGAGCCTGGTACCCTAACGTATGTGATATTGCAATGAAACGATACGAATCTCAAACGTAGCGCAGCTACCGCACAAGTCGAGGAGTAGGAGCCGATAGTAACAAGTTTACGCTTTTTGAAGAGTGAGCATCCAAGCTTTGCCGGTGATTTGAATGTTGATCTAGTTGAACTGGAAGATACGCGGATAAAGAGGCAAACAGTGTCCATGTGCAAACAGAGGTGAGTGGATTACAGTGATACTGCGAGAATGGTGGAGCTAACCTAGACGTTCTTAGGCATGCCAAGCGCTCGCAAAGTCGGGAGTCATTGCCTCGGCGATAATTACTTACGCTGAAGAGTTCCAGTGATCCACACAACGAGATGCCAGAGAGAATGTAGACTAAAGAAAATCTTACTATAACTCAGTACACCCCAATAGCTTTGTGGTCACAGTTCAAATGCAGCCTCATGCGAAGTTGTTATCGTTGGCCAATGATCTCTCAACGCAGTTGACGCCGCAGCGGACGATGAGATACAAAAACTTTCATGTGACGTCCATAAGAATGCAAATTTGCCGAAGGAACCAAGAGCGGAAACATGCTGGAGTTCAGAACAGTGGTCCACGAAGAATTTCCTCCAAACAAAGCAGCCCGCGGACGTAGCCACTACTTTGGCTTTGTGAAGTTGCATCTTGTAGATTTGGACATTCCTCTTTATAGTAAAACGCTTGATAATAGGATGGCCCATATAGAGACCTATGTCTTGCCCCCGAAACCATTCAAGCCCACACGAACATCCCCCATAATACGTTCCAGCATGCGATCCCAGCCTTCCAAGAACTTGGGATCGGACGCATAAACCCCGGCCAATATCATGCATCATGCATCAGCGCTCAACCTTAGATCTTGGGCCTGCAGGTGAGTCGACTACCACCGTCAACGATGAGCAACCAGCTAGCAGCTTCTGCAGTCCATTCAGGATACAAGTGAGATTTGGGACATACAGAACCGCTGCCATATCTCGAAATCAAAGGACTGATAGGAGACAGCCGTATCGGTTTTTGTTCAGTAAGTCGGGATAGAATAAAAATAAATCGACAGGCTCATTTGGTTTTGATGACACCTTGAGTCATACCGAGTAGTCAGTGTGGCCACTTCTCACACTGAGCACTCCAAACAGGATCGAATGACTATAATACATAACCCCCTCCGCGGCACTGGTAGAAAGAGGAAAATCCTTCACCGGTCCTCTGCCCACTTCTGAAGGGAGAAGAGATAAGAATGAGTGGTAACGTCTCCTTTATATGGGGATGCTTACATTCTCCATCTTGATACAGGCCTCCTCCTCTGGGGTGAATTCATTAATATTGAAAAGTTTACGAATCTCCTCGGGTGTCTTTCCCTTGATCATGTTCGCGACAGTTTTGCAGCCGATGTCGCTAGATGATAATGAGTAAGAATGACTGAACAAAGTTGAGTGAAGAGGACGCACAGAAGTGATTTGATATCGAGGTAGTTAGCCGCGAGGATGATCTCGAAAAGCATCTCCTGATCCACAGTGATGAACTTTTGGTCCCACTCTGAGATATCTGTGGTGCGTTTTCGGGTATCATCCTGACTTTGGTCCGAGTCCGCAGCAGGAAGAGGTTCGCCGCGATGATGTTCGCAGTATTCGAGGACCTACATGACGGCTTTGTCGACGACACGACCTTTATGAAGTAGCATAGGTATTGACCTTTTTCAAGATACTTGAAGACACGTTAGGAAGAGGAATGGGTTGATCAGAGTCAAAGTCTAAGGGTTCATCGTCAAAGATTGCGAATAGAGACGAGTGATCTACGGCTCACCTCCTCCAAAAATCCCAAAACGATTAACAACCTCCTTGTCTGCGGTAAACTGCTCATTGTCAGAGGTGATGAGGAGAACCATGGTAGAGAATAAAGTTTAATGAAGGTCAGCGGTGTACAACATTCGCGTCTTCCCCAGCACAGCATCAGAACGTGTACAAAGGTACTGTGTAATGCCATCACCTTGTAGCTCCAGCGAAGGCAAATCGCACTCTGGTGGTAATCTTGACACGGGAGAGAGAGGAATCCCAGAGGATTGGCTTCAACCCCTCCGAAGCAATGTACGCGACCTGTACGCGACGATGAGGATCACCGTTCTGAATCGTACGGAAAAGCTTTTTTCGAGATGAAGCAGCCCACGAACGTAACCGTTAGGAACACCAATGCCCAGAATCACAATCCAAACAACATCCGATCGGTCCGCGAGACGGTAAGATCCGGACCTCTGGTCTGAGAACTGAGGACGAGGAGCGAGAAACTAGTGCGAGAGATTCGACTAAGGAAAATAAGCCAGATACAAGGTTCTTAAATACTAGTACTGTAGCTAGAATATCAGCAGATCGCGTGCAGATAAAGGGATCGGGTCGGTTGGAAGACCCGGGCTGACTTTCTCCTGTATCACTTCCTCTGATTCCAAGATGGCAGCAACCATGTATGTCCTATAGTGATCGTTCGCTCAAAGGTTTCAAGAACTGACGCGACACTTCGGGGTACGACTGTCTAGATCTCATTACCTATCCATCCTTCACAGGCTAATTATAGACTTGAGCATTTACATGGAACCAACCGGTAACCAGAAGCACCAATACCCTCTACCAAGAACCGTCAGCACGCCCACACCCTCCCATGTCCTCCGAAACCTTCAAGCTCACGATAACGCCTCTCAAGCCATCTGGTATGTCAAGGCTTGATCACCTTCCGCTCTTTCTGAAATCCTGGGTCAGATATACCCTCCGAGGAGGTCATATTCGCAGCTGCAGACGAGTTGATTGAAACAACTACCTCTTGGAAGGCAGGCAAAACATACCACAAGGTTGTCAAGACATCCTCCCGTCCTAAGCAAGCGGGTGATGGTGCACCTTGGCACTGCCGGGTTAGTGAACATGGACCAAAGGACGGGACTTTTGACCAGTTCTGGGACAAGCTGGGCAGGAATAAGGCTGAAAATGAGCAACAGTATGAGCGACTTTAACTCTGCGGGATAAACTCTGACTCACAGCGATACAGATATATCCCGGATATCCAGAAGGCCACCCAAGTGAAGCACATTTCCACAACACAAGAAATGTGGACGTTGTACTACAAGTTCCCCTTTCCACTTTCACCTCGGGTGTTTACGGTGCTTCAAGTTACTCGTCTGAAGGAGACTTCACCGCGTTCGGGGTGAGTCCCGTGCTGCTCCACATCTTGCTTCCCACTCATTGGCATTCCTTTGCAATCAGCATGATAGTATCCATTCCAATAGATCTGTCTGCAAATCATGAATTAGAGAAACTCGAGCAGAAAGGCGTCAAAGGACGTTATGTCAGTGTGGAGCGTTTGTTGGAACTCGAGAATGGGAACACGGAATGGCGGATGGCTACGTCAAGCACGCCCGGAGGCCTCATTCCCGACTTCCTTGTTGAACAGAATATGAATAGCAAGATTTCAGAGGCGAGTTTCGGTTTCATATACACCCGTATGAGTTAATTATTCCCCCTTAGGATGTGCCACATTTCTTGGAGTGGCTTCATAAAGGCGAAATTTCTAAGTGACTGACTCGCGACCAGTGCTCTCCTAACGGACAGACGTAAATATTCGATTGGTTATATTACAATTAGTTGAATTATCCTTTCATGCAAGCTCGAGATAGCGTTCAACTATTTCGCCGCAGCGTCAGATAATACTCGTTTCATCGAGAACCTTAGACTTACCTTCCCAGTTAGTAACTGCCTCGTTCCAAAGTTTTACTTCATGTTCTCTTGTGCCCCCAAAGTGCTCGACAAAGATATTGCCAAACATTTCTTTCTCCCGAGCAATACTTTCGGGTCGCATCATTCGTGCTGTGGCTGCTTCAAGCGACGTCGGAAGCATCTTAATCTAGAATCTAATGGTATGAGTTTTCCGATTCGATTCCTACTAATCGTGAAACTCACCGTCCCATTCCTCCTGTCATCGGGGGTAAGCTGGCTCATCGGTGGCATGGTCAACTTGAGTTTCTTGTTGATTCCCCGAAGCCCGAGGAGGAAGCTAGCACTCAATGCAAAGTAGGGATTCATATCCGCACCTGGTATCCTAATTTCCAGTCGAGTCGCTGCAGGTGGGACAGATGGGGGTGAAATGATACGTATGGATGCCGCCCGGGAGTCATAACCATAAGTGACCGCATTGGGAGCCCAGAAGGCCTCTCCACCAACTAGACGCTTGTATCCGTTGATAGTGGGCACGAGCTAGAGAATCCGGATCTTGAGCGAACGGATTATCGAGCGTCGTGGTACTAACCATGGGCATGACTACCGCGAGTTCATCGGATTAGGTAACTGCTTGAGAGAAATTGGGTACGGAGCTCACCGTCCGCGATTCCGTCAAGTACGCCAGCGAGGAATTGTTCGCCTTCGAGGCTTATAAACTTTGTGTCATCATTTGCAGCACCTTGACGACCTCCGGAGGACAATTCAGCTTCTGAGACGGCAAAAATATTCCTCCCCGTCTCGTCGCGTAAGGAAACGTGTATATGTCTAGAGTGTATCAGTAGGGGCCGGAAGCTTAACGACTGATATCTTTAACTACTGACCCACTGCACCCAGGGAGCTGTGTGAAGACAACATAAGTTGGAGAAACACGTGCGAAAGGGATACTTACGTTTCCCCATGGCTTTGCCATAAAGCTAGGAACCACGCCGTGCTTCATTCCCAGACTCTTACAAAGATACTTGAAGAGAATAGCGTTGTCTGCCATTCTTAGGGCTCTAGTATAGGCCAGAGCAGTCTCGAAAACGCCAGGACCTGTCTCCGTATCTGAGGACTTGCTTTAGATCTCGTGTCTGCCGGTGGTGGTTCAGGTATCTTACGATGTCCTTCAATATCCACGGAGAAATCGGCAGCTCTATCGAAGATGTCATGAAAATAGTCGTTGTTCAGTTGAGTCCGCAGAAGAGAATAGCCGTGCACTGGAGGAGTGTTCGAGAGATTATTCGATATGATCGCGGTAAAAACTCACTTCCAGGGGTTAAAGGACTTAATCCATGGTACCTCTTTTCTGCAACGCTTTCCGGGTTCTCTGGTCAGTCCGAATAAGCATTCATCGTGGCTCCCACTTAGTAGTCGAGTTTACCTTTGAAATTGAAGTACTGTGTACCTCCAGTTAGCCGGATACTGCCGTGGAACAAGCTCACACACCTCGTATTCCACTCCTGCGTAACAGGAAAGCTTCTTCTCTGCTGCCCGGTCGGTCGTTATACGGAGAATTCCTCTGGGATCCACCACGAGTGGCTCCTTGGTCTCGGGATCCAAGAAGTTGACAAGGAAGAAGGGAACATTGTTCTCCCAAGGTATGCGACGATATGTCGAGAGGTCAATGGACGCAATTAGATCCCGGTATCCATTAGCCTTGTTGGATATGAGAAGCTCCCGTGAGTAGACTTGATCGTGTATGTCCCATCCACTTTATTATGTGAGAAGACATGGGGATGATTGGAGAACGACAAGACACTCACAAGATGACGCTGCAGAACCCAAATCCATCCGAAGAAGCAGCACTCAAGAACTTGTCCTTCGACTGGAGGACAAGGGGTCATTCCATTGATCTAAATCGGTTGGGAAGAGATATGGATTCACCATAAACTTCCCTCGTAGAACGCCATCCACTGAAGGACATAATGAGCGCGTGCAGAATTTCTAGAGATTTAGTATCCCACCGTCTATTCCTAATCACGAAGTCAGTGCAGGTTGATGACAAGATGGACTAGGCCTCGTACCTGCAACTTTGACCTTGATATCCAAACTCAAAAGCTTCTTCAATTCCTCCAAGGTTTTGGGTGCGCCTTTTGTTTGATTCATGATTCGATGATGGTAGAAAATAAAAAGTCCCTAATCGTACAAGAGTGTCATGCTGACAGCGGCGCCGCTGGGTGTGACTCGCAATGATACCGCGTAGCTCGCGTGCTCGAGCCTGAAAAAATCGTTTCTCCGTTTCCACCTCAACCAGCTTATGTCGAAAATACCAGACTTGCCGGGCACTCCAATCACACAGTACGAGCAGGAAGCATGGCTCAAGGATCAAGTACGCGCTCTTTGCGGGCTTGATAACTTGAGGTGACACAAGTTTGACCTTTTCTTCACCCAGTAGCTCATGGCTTTCCTTCAGGTTTCCTGGAGCACAACCAGTCAGTTTTGGAATGAAAGATTTGTTACGGTTGGAGAGTCAAGAGTACGTTGTCATATTCCTCGTCTCTGCGCAAGTAAATTGAAACTATTTACAGCTTTTGGGTTTGCGAAAAGTCCGACGGAATTCGAGTACTTCTCCTCGTTCACACCAATCTCAGCACCGCAGAGCAATGCGTCTATATTGTTCGTCGAATACCTAAACATCGCCGTGCACCTCATCCTGACTTGGTAGCCAGATCGATAGGCACAATACATACCGCATATTGGAAGGATTGTTTTTTCCACATCACGAAAACCCAATCAACCCTCTACGAAGCACCATTGTGGATGGCGAGTTGGTGGTAGATACGGATCCAATAACTCAACGTGTATGCCACATCCCCTAAACTGTATGTCATGGTGTTGACAACATTTCACAGGAAACACTACGTTTTCTTGTTTTTGATTGTCTGGTCGTTGATAATCAAAATGTCATGAACCGGCCTTTAGACAAGCGCTATGGCGTGAGTAGCTCTCATTTTGTGCTTGAACGAGAGCATCTAATTGCATCGCAGAGACTGACAGAATGGTTTTACAAACCGTATTCAAAAATGATAAAGGATCATCCACACATGCTAAACACTCAACCTTTCGAGTGAGTCCTTGTTGTTCGTCCAACTCCCATACTCATTAGGCCCTTAGAATCAAAGTAAAGTTAATACAAGCGGCGTACCATGCTGAGCAGATCTTCAATGTCGACATACCAAAGCTACAGCACGGAAATGATGGTCTCATTTATACTTGCGTCAATGCTCCATATTCTCCCGGAACCGACCAGAACATGCAAGTTTACGCTTACATTTTGGCTCGCCCATTTCTGATTGTCCATGTGTTGCAGAATGAAGTGGAAGCCTCCCACCGAAAACTCCATAGACTTTAAGCTCGTGCTTCGCTTCCCACCGCTAGTGTCAGACCCTAACAAACCGGATCTCGTCGCTAAACCTGTATTCTTACTCAAAGTATGGTGTGGCGACCAGCGATACGAGCAATACGATGAGATGTACGTCGAAGACGACGAATGGGAAAAGTGTGTCCTTAAACTTGTGCTACACTTGTTTTCTCAGGCTAACGTCCTCCATCAGGATGAAGCTATCTGGAGAGCAGTACGATGACCGAATAATTGAAGTACATTGGGATCCCAATGTCTCACATTGGCGAATGATGCGTTTTCGAGATGATAAGCCCAACGGTAATCACCTTAGCATAGTGGAGAAGATCATTGACAGCATTGCAGACGGCGTTGACAAAGACACCGTAAGTAACCTGTTTAGGGTTGTGTTCACCTTCTTACGCGTTCTTACTGCAGCTTCTCTCGCGATGTAATGCAATCCGAGTCGCATGGAAAACGAGACAAGGACAACCTGTTACCCAAGAACCACAAAACACTACCCGCTCAGTACCTAATCCACCTCCCAAGCGGCCGTTTTATTCTATTCCCCACGCAGAGATTCGATTCGGACCCATACAATCTTCACCTTGGAGCAAAGTTTCGGGTCCAGAAATCGTAGCCGGATTCCAGCGATAACCTTTCCCCCCCTTCACGCGAACGACGGATTGCCCAGAATGTCGATTCCGCCACAAGACGAATGTCGCGAACCGTCACCTGGTACAAATCTACTTGTTTTTTTCTTTATTCTGGCACAGGCGGAGGCAACTGTTTCACTCAACCGATCAGCCCAGCGCCAAGTTCGGAGTCCAGAACCACGGACAGCCTACAAGGTCAAGGTTCCGCATTATACATATTGTATCATGCCCCAAGTCCTTGATGTGCGCGTAGACATTTCGCCCCGTCCCCGTTTTGCAATTTGCACAGGACCACAGGGTGTCACGTTGGTCTTCTTCAAGGGGAGACACGATCCGACAAGCCCGTCCTCCATTTTTACCGCAGTATGACACTGTGAAAAGGGAAAATGGCATCTGTCATTCTTTACGCCTGACGACCGGGGATGAGGATTTATCGCTGTCCGTTTATGCGGTGACGTCGCATTGGGCTCACACATTCAAAGGCGGGTACAATTCGAAATCATGTAGACATTTCTCGGTAGCCCAGATACTATCATTGTACATTGGTGGTCGTAAAACATCACAACAAGAAGGACATTTTGGCACAGGGGGAGGAACTATTCGTGACACATCGTAAGTGCAGAAAGCAATTGCAGACAGTGGAGGACAAGAATTTGTGTGTAAAGACAACAAAAGCGGCGAGCTGGAATGAGACAAATGATGAGATGCATGTCTAGTCGTTACAGTGATGAGATCAGAAAAAAGAGAAACAAGGATGACACCCCTTTGGAGACGGGTCGATTTTTGGGAGATGCGAGAGTAAATGAGAAACGCGGCGGCGGAGATGAAATGCGTCAAGTAAATGAGTAAAAAGATACGTGGAAAATATGTCGTGAAAAATATGTCGTGAAAAGTTTGCATTAGCTGTCCATGAAGATATGCGTAAAAAATAACTAGATGTATCAAGTAAAGAAGTAGGATAAACGCACACACCGGGCGTGCCGATGAACGCGCTTCAGCTAATGACCCAGGGAAAATGATATGGCTTCCAAACTATATGCATGAATGTCGTACAATGATGAAAGATGATGGTAGCTTGGAATGATGAATTGATGTTGATGAAATGTGCGCATTGTGGAGAGGATGCGGCAGAGCGGGAGCATGGAATGATGTAGGTATGCTCAACGTGGGGAAAGGGAAAGGTCCGTCGCCAGGATGTTTTGTGTTATCGAGAGAGAGAGAGAGAAAGAAAGAGACTCGCCGTTTGTGGGTGTAAGGGTCGCGATTTCGTGAGCGCTCGTGTGTGGGACATGACTCTTTAGTTAAACATGTGGGGGGTGCTGGACGAAAGCGGCGATACGGAAAAATCGGCATAGTCTTCTATGGTGCTGTTCTGGAGAATGTTAATAGAGTCCAGAAGGGAGCGTGGGCGAACAGATGGGGACGAGTCGTTTTCGGTGGCACGACCGTTCCTTATCGAGGACGGCGGCGCTGGGAACGCGTCCGATGGCGTTAAGCCTAGATCCAAATATTCCATGCCCAGTCTAAGGGATTCGACAGGACCCTCGACAAGTTCTGGGGTTGATTCCAGAGACGAAGCAGAGCTATCTCGCAAGTGTCGTCTTGGGGGTGTCTGTGGCGGAATGGCCAAAACCGGGTATTCGTCTGTGGGTGATAATGGGTAAACCTAAGGACGATAATAAATGTGAGATTTGCATGCCTCACGGCACGATAAGAACCAAAATACTCACATCAGACGACAGGGATGAGAATTGTAACATTGTGGGTGAGGTTTGAGCAGTATTGCCTGGGCCCTCTCCCTGCTGAACCGTAACAGGATCGACCTGGTCCTGGTTGCGGTTGTTGTCCTCCAACTCCTGCTCAGCGTCCAGGTCACACTGGCCGTCAGTGACCCTCCACCACTCAATGTCCGCCAAAACTCTTCTGGTCGCGACCTCTGAACCAGAAGAGCGCCTGTAGCCGTTCCCTTGAGTACGATTTGCACTTGTATTGGCTGATGAGAGGGAAGGGTATGGAGAGCTGCGCACAGAAGGCGAGGACATTGAGCGACGTAGCGAGGGCATATCTACAACTCCTCCGAGAATGATGTCCTTGAGTGACACCTGGAAAGAATGGTTTGAGTATAGTAAAAGGAATGATAAAGGAATGAAAGGGGAGTACCTTTGGAAAGAATTGAAGAAGAAACTCACTGCCTAGCGCAAGTGAGGGAGGACAGGATGGTGGGTGAGAAAAAGACCGGCGATTTTAGATTATATACGGTATTATACGGTTCAACTTGTATAGATATGGAATATGGCAATCATCGGGTGTGATGATGTCTTGTTGTGAATCGAGTTCAAACGCTTTGTTTCTTGTTCTTTTTGAAACTCGAAAAATATTCGTGACTTGACTGTCCAGACAGACATTGCGCTCCTTTTTACTTGTTTCATTCTCCGGATCACCGGTTGTCCCATTCCGAATGCTATGTTTAACCCAACTCAAGTACCCTCAAATTATTTGCCCTAGCTTTCCTCCACGTAACGACGCGTAAAAAACGCGTCCACAATTCGTCTCTTCTCTTAAGAGTACCATCGCCGTAACCTGCACACCTTCCTCTACTTCCCATCATTGATCGATCACCTTTAGTGACGGGTGGCGCCTAGGTTTTTATCAGAAACCAATGTCGAGGCCCTGCCATAGCGCGAACCAGATGAACCGAATTGACCCATCTTTCCTTGACGCAAAATGGAATACAACCTTTCAACTAAAGACAAGCCTTCCAAAAAGTCTATCGCGTCATAGGTCTACCCATACAAAGTCCGCGGGTAGCCCTTACCTCCACAAAATAGGCGTAATTCAGGTCTAACCAATGAACAAGTAGTAGTGCTGCACCGAAGAAGAAAGAAAAAAAGAGCCTACTACCCCCCGCCAACGTCAACGGCACGAGGATCACCTTCAGACGCCCAGATTCAGAATGCACCAAGAAATCCATCTTGACAGTCACCAACGGAAATTAGCTACACTTGAACGTCTACACGCCCAAGATTCTAGGCACTCAGAAGCGAACCGAGGACAAAATTCCCAAATTCGAAGGAAAAAAATGACGACTTGCTCAGACTAGAAGTCGTCCAAGTCCAAAGATCAAGCTAGAATCCCAGAATCCCTACTCTATTCCGCATAAAAAGCAATTCATCAGCGGGAAAAAAAGAACCCGACTTGACAACCGTCGCTTAGGTCCCTGACGGGTAGAATGAGCGAATGAACAAGTCAGAAGCAGGCAGTTTGCTCGATTCCGCACAACCTGCAGCAGAAGCGAGGAGGAATCTCGCTTTGTTCACCACCAAACGCGAATTTGTTGGCAGTCTGAACAATGAAGAATGCGACGAAAAAGGAGGATTAGGGTGCCGTTTCCAAGACGTGTTGAATGGGACCAGAGGATCACATTCATCAGCACCGAAACGCCGCTCCAAGTGACACTTTTTGTCCTTTGGTAAACGGAGTTTCGCGGTGTTGCGACTAGAAAGAGTGTCACCTCCCGAGTCATTTATCCTTTACTTTTGTGTACTTGACAAGCTCAATCTCCGAAGATCGTGCGCAGCGGTGATTCAGAACCTGAAAAAAGTTATATTATTATTAATGATCAACGGGCATACCCTCTACAATTCGACAGTTTCCGCCACTGCATCAGTATGTGGGTAGTGCTAATCATACTATCCTTGTTGCAGGCCTAGGCATGCACAGGTTTCTGGGGAGATTGGTCGGTCAAATCAATCGAGGGGAGAAATAACAGATTGATTAGCTACCTTGAATGTACCAGGTCCTCAAATAATTAGGCTGCAACGAAGCAATTAATAAATAGCTCGACTAGGAGCCGCGGATACTTGAACATGGTTGCAATGGAAGCCCTTCTGGGGACAGTCTTCATCCGTAGCCGTTTTCATAGTTCTTTCCGATGCGGCCAGATGCAGCTGAATGAGTCGAGGAACGGAAAGCTTGTGGAAGCCTGTGGAAAGAACGCCGGTAAGCTCAAACATGGGACTAGCGGTTGGTCCACAAATGCCTTGAGTGGTAGACGCTAACACATCTTTAGGGCAAGTTACGAATCACAGTTATGGAGCCTATGACCCTTGAAGCCTGAAGGCCTGAACAGTGAAACTCGTCAGAAGTGAGTTTAAATGGTAACCTGCATACATACCTATGCTTTGACTTGCGTTGATACTACCGGTAGCAGACTTGAGCACTTGAGCTCTGATGCCCAACATTCCGAGTCTACGCCAACTCCTTGACCATGATGGCTGTGCGCTGGCTGCGTGTATGCCTAAAATCTTGCTGTAACCTGTCTGTAATGCTGACGTTCACCCAGCGCCCGGCTTGGCTTCCCAAGAGACTGATGAGCTGTCAGCACTGAACGGCATTGTGGTAATCAGCACTCTTGAGCGATGTCTAGGATGAATTCCACTGCAGAGAGATGCAACACGTTTGAGCACTTTTGGAATTTCGTATGATCTCGTCGAGAAGTCGTCGGTGGGGTCGGCAGCTGCAGGCGATCGCAGAGTCGGCATGGCAATATTGAAGTGTCCCACAAAGTTGCTTGGCAGTGGGTAGCGTGACATTCAAGCATCACACCTGTCACACTCCCGCCCGTTCGTTGCCTACTCCCATTTCTCATTTCTCAAGCTTGTACCAGGACTTGTGTACATTCCCTTTTCCTTCCTTTCTTTTAAACAATTCCTGTCTTTTCAGCCCAAATATGAACCAAGTTCACGCCCGTGCTGCAGAATTGCATCGTAGGAAAATTTTGGCCAAGCGACAGCGACAGGGACAGAACGACGACTCACTCTCTGATATTTTGGGCGGTAGCGATGATGAACCAGCGGCCCCTAGACCAACTCCTTCCCCTTCTCCTCCTCCTCCTCCTCCTGCTGGAGGTGCTGGAAGTAGATGTGAGTCTTGCAAAGTTTTTTTTTGTGTGCTTTTTAGACTTATTGTTCGCAGCTTCGGCTTCTTCCACGCAGTCCACACCCCCAGCATCTTCATCTTCGAGCGAGCCAATCTTCCCGTCACTCAACCCGCCAACTGCAACGTCCTCTACTCGCCCCACATCGTCTACGACGCCTAGCACACCAACCAGTACTAGTACCAGCATCTCTTCATCCACCAGGACCTCGTTGTCGTCTTCGTCTAGTTCCAGCAGCTTTTCTAGTACCACTGAAAGGACGACTTCTACGACTCCGGTGCGTGATCAAGCTACGATGATTATGTCTTTGCTTATACTATTTTCTAGGCCACCACCTCTACTGGCACCACCCCTGTGAACACCCCCAGCTTTGCTCCCCCTCCTAGCCGAAGCACCCTTACCCAGACCCTCATTCCTACCCGGTCGCTTGATGGGGCTGGTGCTGCTGCCTCTGCTACCGGCACGTCTGCATCAGATCAATCTAGTGGAGCTGCCACGGGCAAAATCGTAGGCGGAGTAATCGGTGCGATCGTTGGTATTGCAGCTGTCTGTATCTTCGTCGCATTCATCATCGTAAGTCGATTTCCAACCTTCCTGCATCTGAGATATCAATTTTTCCGCCTTGCAGCGCCGTCTTCGTTCCCGTCGTGAGGAGGAAGATCACTTCTCGGCTGCTCAGTTCCGTCGCTCTGCCGTTCTGCTTGATGATGAGTTTGCCTCAGACGGCAGGGCTGGACAAATCCAACGTGGTAACAGTATTGGTAGCAACCGTGGTGGCATCGGTGCTGGTGCAGGATATGGAACTTCCCTCCGTCCCCCCACTATGATCGAAAGGCACATGGCCAATACACCTGCAGCTCCTCCTGCTACTTACGGCTACGGCCAATCCTACGACCAATATGGTCAATATGGTGGTTACGGCTCGTTCCAGACCGGTGAAATCGTTAACCCCGCACATGACGCGGCTGGATACGGAATGGCCACGGGCCAATCCGGTAGCCCAGACTTCTACAACGACAATAACAATGCATATTTGAACAGGCAACCGAGTGGCGGACACGCGGCATATGGCAACTACACTGCTCAAGGGGCTTACGTGGACATGGATAGGATGGCCAGCCCGCCGGTGCCTGGCATGTCACCTCCTCCTGCAGCTGCTACAGCAGCTACCGCTGCCGGTCACTTCGAGGCCCAGTCGTCTGCTTTGGCTTCCGCCCACGCCGCAGCCCAAGCTGGACAGACCCAGGGTGTTCAGAGGACACCAAGCGCTAACGCAAATCAGAAGAGGCCGGACACCGTCTACAACCAAGAAGATGCATACGGCGGCATGTAAAGTGTCACCAGTCATGTGTCATCCAGTGAAGAATGAAGAAATTGTATCCATGAACCATCTATTCCTGTGCCCCGAACCCTCTCGCTGTGTCAACATTTCATTCTCGTGTTATTATCCCTCCTCGAGATGTGTGTATTATATCGTTTTCGGTATCGAATACCGCGTCTCTGTTATCTTTATAAGTATATTGCTCGGTATAACTTTCTCCGTCTTTGGTGTTTATACTTGCACTCTTTTCGCCGGGGTGGTCTTGACCCTCTAAATTCTTTCACTCCCCAGTTTCGCTTTTTGGGTCTTTGATATTCACTATGCCTGATCATTTCACGAACGCGGCATGTGCAATGCCTACCTATACATACGCTCACGATTACTCGTGTTGTGCTTACCACCATTTCTATATCGACAGCACCTCTGTTCATGGTCAGGCCACCATCTTGTCTTTACAACGTCGTGTTTATAACTTGTTTATGACGATGATATACCCTATTTATTTATGGTTACATTTTTGCCTGTATCTGTCGTTGAGTACTGGATTTTTAAAGTTTCGGAGAGCACTATTCTGCTTGTCGAGCGATGAAATTTGAAACCCGATGCCACCGGGGCCGACAAAGGCATCGTCGTACTTATCTTATCTTCGGACCCAACGCCCAGCATGAGGCGCGGAATCTGGGCAGTGTGGTGCATTGCCTCCTCTCCTTTCTCTCACATCCTTGAACTTGAATAACCATGCAAGTATTCTATGGCTCGGTTATAAACCCAGAGAGCTTGACCTTTTATAAAGCAAGTCCCAACTGCCTCTTGGCAGTTAACAAGCACGGGAATGTCGAGTGGATTGAACATGATGTAGAGGACTCGATGGTCCAGGAAGTCATGCTAAGGAATGGGTGTTCAGGTGACGAAGATGTGGTGGTGTTAAAGTTTGGGCAGTTTATAATGCCGGGTTTCATTGATACGCACACGGTGGGGTACTTGATTCTGTGATTAATGCTCATGCGAAGCTAACGAGGGTTTAATGGTTGTAGCATGCACCCCAGTTGCCTAATATTGGAACGTATGTCTCCCTTGACAGAAGCCTAAAGAATGTTACTCAATTCAGACCCAAAGAGGATCCCAGTATGAACTTTTGGACTGGCTAGAGAAGATAACCTTTCCCACGGAAGCCAAGTTCCACGACGTGGATTTGGCGAAGAGAACTTATCAAGATGTCGTGAGGCGGATAATTGATACTGGGGTGCGTGCAAATAGGATCTGCTGGACCTGACTCTGATTATCGAAATACAGACGACCACATGCTGCTACTACGGTTCGTTGCACCTGGGCGCCACCAAAGCGCTTGCGAATGTTGTCCATTCTCTTGGTAAGTGGGCAGTCATTATCTGTAGAAAGGCGTGTCGTTGAAGTATGTATATCCATCCTGACAGGCCAGCGTGCGTTTGTTGGTGTAAGTCGTCCGACCCTATGCTTTCATGCGCTCCTCAATCTCACGCCGATCAACAGAAATGTAATATGAACCGAAACAGTCCTTCTTACTACGTCGAGCCATCCGTACATGACTCTATCCATGATACTCAATTCCTCATCGACCACATCGAGGCCTTACCCGGAACCCCACGCGTCTACCCAATCCTAACCCCCCGCTTCGCCATTTCGTGCACCGACGCACTCTTGTCTAAACTAGGTGATCTCGCCCGTTCCAACCCCTCCTTGAGAATCCAAACACACATATCGGAGAACAAATCAGAGATCAAATTTACCAAGGAGCTCTTCCCTGACTGTCCTACTTATGCGAGTGTGTATGATTCATTTGGACTTTTGAGAGGGAATACGGTGTTGGCCCATGCGGTACATCTAGAAGAGGAAGAGATGGCGTTGGTGAAGCAAAGGAATGCGGGGATAAGTCATTGCCCGACGAGTAATTTCCATTTGAATAGTGGTATTGCGCCAGTGGGCGAGTTTTTGGATAAGGGGATCAAGGTAAGGATTGGTTCAGCATTTTTTTTGGGGTTTTGTGCAGCGCTGATACCTGAATGGGTGATTGTTAGGTGGGCTTGGGCACAGATTGCTCGGGTGGATACTCGCCGTCGATGCTTAATAGCATACGAAATGCCAGTATTGCGTCCAAAGTGAGGGCTATGCAGGCTGACGGGGCGTTGGAAAGGGCTGGCTTCAAGGATAAACAGCTCTCCCTACAAGCCTTGTTATACCTTGCTACGCTTGGTGGTGCACAGGTCTGTGATTTGGAAAGCCAGATAGGTTCTTTTGCTCCAGGGAAGACATTCGACGCACTAGTGGTCGATGTACGGAATACTGCTGGTAACCCTGCACTTTGGGGTGTCGACTCTGAACTCGGAAATGTAGATCTGGGTCTCGATGGGATGTTGGAGCGGTTCTTTTTCTGCGGTGACGAAAGGAATATTTCCTCGGTCTACGTGCAAGGAAAGCTTATTGGAGGCACCAGCCGTTAGAGCGACAATGCAGACGATTCTTCTAGATTACAGCAATATATCACAGGATTCGTGATAACAATCCGTGATAGTAGCAACATGAATGATTAGTTGAATTCCCCGTCAATAAACTCCCATTTGAAGCAATCCTATGTTCACAAAGTACGTCAGAGATTGCTTGTTTATCTGCAGTAAGACAGGAAAATTTACAATACAATCCTCCTCCTCGGTGGCCTCCGGAACATCCAAGTCCTCCGTTTCTAGCACCCTGGTGATGACAGCTTTAATTGGATGTGTCCTGACGTCTACGGACCACCCCAATTTCACGGTATCAAAAACGATAGATTTGCCTAAATGGCAACGGGTTTCTAATGCATAACCTGCTTGAGCGCAAGGTGAACCAAAGCCGGTACATGTACCTTGTGGAATGGGGTCTGCGGTGTGATAGACGTGTGTGACGGGAAGAAGGGTTGATGAATTGTGGAGAGAAGATGGTAAGGGGAGGTGGAGTCTCTCTGCAGCTAGGCGTTCGCCCGGTGATTCAAAGGCGACGGCAGGTAGTCCAAAGGTTGAGCCAAGGAGGCTAGCAAGTGCACCTCCAAGTGAGTGTCCGACTAGCCTAGATAAACATGTTGATCCTCAGTTGTGGAGCCAATGATAGTCGCTTACCATACGTCTGCAGTTGGGTACAGCATCAACAGGTCCTTTACAAGGCCCTGAGTGCGATCCTCAGAAGCTGATATTGCTTCCACAAATGTTAATCACTTACAACACCGGACGAGTAGAACAGACTGTCTTGTACCAGGGCCTTGGTCAGACAGGTATTACCGCAGCGCCATCTATGCATATAACAGTCGCAAACGGTATGGAATATCCAAGTGAAGTCGACTCGAGCGCAACAGCATGAAAAAAGTCTAGGGATTGAAGTTAGAGACCGGGAGTGAAGGTATGACGTCCAGGACTCGGCGTACAGATTGTCGTTGAATTTGTCCTTCCTAGACGTTGGTCCCTGCAGAGTAGTTCCCTTGATTGACAGTACGACAGTAGAGTTGTCGGATGAGAGAAAAACATGGCCACGGAATCCGTCCTCATCGTCTTCCCAGCCAAAAGGAAAACTCTGTACGTGGAATAGTGAACTAAATTGCAAAATAGTAGAAGATTCAACTACACACCGCATTCCATGCGTCGTCCAAATCGTACCAGTTCTTCTGTCCGGGAAAAGCGTATGCATTGCCAGCCATCCTGCGATTATCATTAAGCGCCCCATCTAGACGATTTCTACAGCTTCACACCTTCCTAACTGTGCCAGAGTATGCTTATCCTTAATGTCCGGACCTAACATACCTATAGCATTCCATTCCACCTGTTCAGACTGTCCAGTTTCTAATGAGCGTTGTCGTGCCTGCTCAACTGCATGAAACGACTTGGGGCGATAAACGGTCGTAGGGCGGGCTTTCAATGTCAAAGTCGCAGCAAGACGAGATAGAGATGTCGGATTTGGTTGTCGTAGATCATGGTGGTAAGGAAATTGCAGCGGAAGCTGCTGGGTTGCTCCGAGAACCATACAGGGTGTCAGGAAAGCAGTAAAGACAATCAAGGCGAGCATTGCTACGGGAACATTGGCCTAGAGAAAGAGGTGTACCTATCAAATCAAGCAGGCACAGCGCTGCCGCCGAGATTGTTCACCAAACGGTTACCGGTAACCGCGTCCAAATTTAGGCGTCTCTTCTCCTCTCCCTCGGACTTCCACTTGTTTTCTCCGTCAATATATCCTCACTGGGAATTCGGCCTCCCGGGAGTATATAGGGTATCAGTGGGGACTCGTCGTTGAATATTAAGTGCAAGATGCGTGGTGTGCAAGTCTGACAAGTCAACGAATTCATAAGGATATTCTAGTCGAACTGGCTTTACTACAAAATGTCAGTATGGAGACTTTGCATTAGCTCGTCCACGACTGAGGGGCATCCAAGCTCGTGTATCCTCTATTGGATCGCCCCCAACCACATCCTTACATTCTAAACCCTCTGCTTGCACAGGCAGATGACTCAATGCCTCGCCCCAAACTACACCATTCTGGCGAACGTATTCATCCCACAGCACCAACAGTTCCTTCACTTTCTCCGGGTATTCCGAAGTCAGATCCCTTGTTTCACCCGGATCCTTGCTCAGGTCATAGAGCTCCCAATCACCTTTGCCATGAGACCAACGAGGCATGAAGACTATCTTCCAGTGCCCGTGTCTTAGAGCAGCACGCCCGAATAATTCCCATCCGACTGCAGGATCGTCAGACGTATGAATGGCCTCCACTCCCCGGACTTCGGGCCCTTCGAAGAACGTTCTCCATGACTTCCCTCGCATTCCTTCTACAGATCTGCCTCGGAAGATTGCCCCAGGGTGTTCAATTCCAGCAAGGTCGAGGACCGTTGGTGCTATATCCATCACTGTTGCAAACGCGTCAACAATTTTTCCCGCGCGTTTTTCAGTCCATGGAGGATAATTAACAATCATTGGCACCCTTATTCCACCTTCTGTGCTGAACATCTTGTACAGTCGACTGGGAGCTGTTACTCTGGTTCATCAACCGAATTCGTATTTGTGCGCAGAATCTCTCACCTGTCGCCGCCTGCGCCCATCGCGGTCCATACCACACGAACGAGTTGTACTCGCCGACGTTCTCCAACGAGTTGTCGTAGTACTTCTGGATCACTGCCATGATATCCTTACCAATGGTCGGGATGGCTTCATACGAAGCGCCCTCCGCACCATTATCGGACTGGAATATTATGAACGTGTTATCCTTCTCCCCAATCTCCTCCAAATAAGCCAGAATTTTCCCGATGTTCTCGTCCATATTTTCGACCATTCCTGCGTATGCCTCCATTGCGCGAGCCGACAACTCACGTTCCTCATTGGTTAGCGAAGCCCATTCGCTTTCCGCAGGGGCGACAACATCGTGTGGCACGACATCTGGTGGAATCAACCCAAGTTTCTTGAGACTGGCGAGTCTCCGTTGTCTTAATGCCTCAGGCCCATCGCTATAGAAACCTTTATACTTGTCACGATATTTCTTATGAACCTGGAGTGGCCAGTGCGGGGCAGAGAAAGGCAGGAAGGCAAAAAACGGCTTATTTTTGGGCCTTTCAGACAGATACTTGATCAAATTGTCGGTGTAGAAGTCGGAAGAATAGAAACCATTCGGATCGTTGGTCGTGTTACTTGGCCTTTCTCTTGGGGATTAGTGTCGCCTCGATAAAACGGGTTCCGGCAATACGCACAAATCGATCTTCGCTCCATCCTCTACATACAACGGTGGTATCCGCTCGAAATGTCGTAACATATCATCCCCGAATTGTGGTTCCCATGCGTAATGGTTTGCGCATCCAGGCAGCAAAGCTAGAGATCGGTCGAAACCCCGTTTGTTCGGCAGGTAATCTGGTTTGAGGCCAAGGTGCCACTTTCCGCTCAGTAGTGTATGGTATCCCCCATCTTGCAATATCTCTGGAAGTGCCGCGACTCGGTAATTCAAGTAACCTTCGTGTCCGGGGGCGTCCCAACGTTTCAGGTCAAACTCTAGTTCCGCTGTCAGTATCTTACTGATATCGAGTCTAATCAATGGCGACGTGCCTTTCTGCTCTGACATAACACCTACACCAGCTATATGGTTATCTGTTCCGGACAGAAGCATAGCCCGAGTAGGAGAACATGCCGCAGCCGTGTGATCTCATGGTTTATTCAGACCGGAGATCCAGGGTTGAAGCGATAGACGACGTACAATCTGTCATTCTTAAACCTGCAGAAGCTAGTTTATCGAGATGGGGAGTGCTGATCTCAGAACCAAAGCAGCCGACATCGCTAAAACCAAGGTCTGGGATGGTGGAGCATCAGTTCTGAAAGCGAGTTTAGTTGAATCTTACCATCTGCGACAATGAGGAGGAAATTTGGTTTCATGAGAGCTTCAGTTTATCCTTATCTAAGTCCTCTTTATGCTTACTACCAGAACGCAGAGAACGCATACGGCACAACGCTACGAGCTCCGCGTTCAAATTACGTAACACCTTCGTACATCAAACCGCTGACCAGTCTCATGAGCAACAGCGTTGAATTGATGATACCATCGCTAGCGAATCCTTTAAGAACGGAGTGCGTTAGTTGTGGGGACTCTCGTCCCCAACCATGGTGTCTCACGGTGTTCTATCCAAGATGACACCAAGGTTGTTCGCTATCACCGCATTTATGGCTTTAGGGAACATCATCTATGGGTGTAAGTTGTCCCATTGCTCCGACCCACCAAAGCTCACGAGGTCGTTCCCCCAGATGATACAGCGAGTTTCGGAGGTGTTCAAGCCATTCCAGCCTTTGGGTAAGCCCATGCACTTTTGACTTGACCGCATCGAGGTGACTGACGAAGACTTCTAGGAGGCAGTTCGGAGAATTCGATCGCACACTTAACCGATATGCACTACCAGCACGCACATCATCGCTTCTTACATCCTTAGCATTTTTGGGAAAATTTATCGGGACCCTATTCATTGGTCCCCTGACCGAACGATACGGACATCGCACTGGAATGTTCGTATTATGTGCGGTCACGATAGTTGGGACAATCATTCAAGTAACCGCGAAACACGCAATCCAATTTCTGGTCGGGAGGATAGTAGTCTATATTGGGGTCGGTAAGTCTTCTTTCTTCTCGAGTTATCCTGATGGTCTCAGTAAACGTATCCGACGCGCCAGGCATAGTAGAGAATGTTGTACCTACGTATCAAAGTGAAATAGCACCTGCAAGATTCAGAGGACCCATCGTTGGTAGCTTGCAAATGCTGCTCGCATGTGGTGCTCTGATTGCATCGGGGGTTAATCGAAGATACAGCACGTCCTTGGAAAACAGCGGTTGGCAAATTGTACGTTCCTCATTTTCCACAATGATTATCGTATTGACTTGAGTGCTACAATTAGCCTGTGGGTGTACAAATGATAACACCCTTCGTCATACTTTGTGGTCTATATTTCATTCCACCGTCTCCGCGTTGGCTATTATATAAGGGTCGCCGTGACGAAGCAATTGCGGTCTTAGAAAGCGTGCGACCTAAGGAGGATGTTGCTGCTGGTCTCTGCCTTGAGGAGGTGGAAGCTCTAGAACAGAGTCTTCGCGAAGAATCTCAACGGCACAATTCCATTAAACATCAGAAACTGGGATGGTTAGATTTGTTCAGAGGGACCAATTTCAGGCGCACGAATATTGCCACAATGGGTGAAAGTTCTTGCTTCTGCCGGTCTTTGTCGTAACTGAATGTTCTTTGTAAGTCTTCGCCTTTCAACAGCTCACTGGTCAGTCTTCATGGCGTACAAGGTGTGACTTATGACATCCTGAAATGTTGCTGCTTGTTTTAGGCCAAGCGTTCACTAGTCAATACGGAACGTACGTGACGTGCTACGTAAAATTTTCCAGCTTGATCTTACGACCGTGCAGTGTTTTCTACATTCGGGTTGGACTTGCTCCTATGGCGTTCACATACAGTGTTATTAGCACGGCTCTTTCGATCCCTGTTTGCTTCCTTGGAATGGTTCTCCTGGAAGTTTTTGGAAGACGTCCGATTCTTGTATCTGGTGCCTTTTTACAGAGCCTGTGGCTTTTCTTGGTTGCAGGTATTGGTGGCACTGAGGGTGCCGTCAGCAATGCAAGCAAATACATGATGGTCGCTGCTACAATGTTGTTCACCTTTAGCTTCAGTGTTTCTTGGGCACCACTGTAAGTCTATTATGAAGTCAGCTCGTCTTATCGTTATGCTCATGGTTCCTAGGTCTTACGTAGTGTATGTCTAGCTCTGACAGGTTCACGGTATGACCAGAGACTTATTTTAAGTTCTGTTGCTATAGGGCTGCTGAAGTGGGGACTGGAGCTTTACGGTTTGGTGACAGCTTTTCAAAGCATGTCGTACGACCTGACCATCTTTCCTTAGAGAGAAGACTATGGCATTCTCTTCCATGCTAAACGTCGTCTGCGCTTTTGCCGTCTCGTTCACATTGCCATATCTGCTCAATCCACCGTATGCAAACCTGCAGGCCCGCGTGGGGTACATCTACGGTGAGTTATCCGATTACAAACGTGCGCAACTAGTCACGGCAATCATCTTTCTCCTAGGATCTATCGCTGCTGTGGCTATGCTCTATGCATTCTTTTTTGTTCCAGAAACAAAAGGACGCTCACTCGAAGAGCTGGATGAACTATTCGAACGGAAGCCGTCTCTTCCAGCTTGGAGATTCAAGCAGACTGAAACCACCGGAGTTGGTGCGAAGATTGGAGCAATTGAGGATGGTGTCGGTGGGAAGATAAGAGATGAAGCTTCCAAGGATGATGGGAGCGTAAAGGATTCTGAGCCAGGTCCACCATCATGATGTATTCCTCCATCTTTCGGTCACGATCGCAGGAATATCATGTTCTTGTGCTGCCTCCTTGAGGTACACTAGGCAACCAAATATTGAAACGCTCAACTTGGGTTTGACAGATCGTGACGAAATGTCTCCATATGGCCTCGTGTGGCCCTGGGCCCCTGATAATGAAGGTTGATTCTCGGCTTACGGCAACAGGCACAGTCATAAAAAGAAGTTTGAATGAATGTCAACCAACCCTCTTTCCTTCTCTCTTTCTGCTCCATCCCGTCCCCTGCTAGTCAGGTTCTCTTTTTCATCTGCTCCATCCTCTCTGGATTTTTAGCCTCTCGTTAAATTTGTTGCTTCTTACGATTCCGTCATGTTGACCACCACAATCTTTAACGCGCTGCTAGGCGCAAGTTTCGCCTTAGCAGCTCCAGTATGTCGCCGTGTAACCATTAACCAGGAAGCAGCAGCAGAAGCTCAACAACGAGATGATACTGCTACTCGTGCATTCACTGCAGCTGAAATCAAGGTTCGTATTTTCGTCGCCCATCAACATTGTGGGAAATTCATGTTTCTTTCAGACTGCCAATGGTCAATGCCTTTCAGTCGACCCAAATACAGGGGATTTCAGGTTGAACTTGATCCCTATCCAGATTAAGGCATGCGACGGAAGCCCTAACCAGCAATGGGACGTGATCACAGCCGGAAAGCATAACGACCAACCTGGCAATGCCCTAATCGTCAGTTCTTTGGTCAGTATCAAATGAATAACCTTGTTTTGCTCGATTTTTATGATACTTGTGTTTTTCCAGATCAATGGATGCTTAAACTTCGATCCTCGCAGAGCTGCAGGAAATCAAGTTATTCTCTTCTCATGCGGTGGAAGAGCGGACGGAGGTCAGCCGCACTTAATTTATCATGATGAAAGTGAAGCTGACTGTCGTTCAGAGGGACAGGTCACCGACTCTCAGCTTTTCCCTTTCGATGGTAACGCGGGTCCTTTGCCCTTGGTGCCGAAGAATAGCCAAAACAAAGTCTGCTTGACCGCTAACGGGGATCTTCTGGATCAGGCTGCCTGTAACCCAGACGCAGCAGCTGATAACCAGGTTTGACAGCTTACATCTCTAGCAATGCACAGCGAGCTTATCCCGTCCAAATATGCAGCTCTTCACCATTGGTGAAGGAGGTCAAGCATCACCTCCAGCCACCGCCGCTCCTACCGAGGTCGCTTCTACCGCAAGTGCATCCGCATCTACGGTGCCTACTACAGCTGGAACGGCACCACAGGCCACAGGCACCGCTGTACTCGATCCCGCAGCGGTGTGTGATTTCCGTCCTTGTCCTCTAATGGCTTGGAGCTGAATGTTTTCTCCGAATAGGTTGCTGAAGCTCAACAACGAGACGACACTGCCACTAGAGCATTCACTGCTTCTGAGATCAAGGTTGGTATCGATCGAAGAGCTCATTCGGGTTTTTGTGTTCATTCTCTTATAGACTAGTGACGGACAATGTCTTTCGGTCGATCCATTATCTGGGGACTTCCGTCAGAATTTGATTCCCGTGCAAATCCAGACCTGCAACGGCAGCCCTAATCAACAGTGGGATGTTATCACCGCTGGCAAGCATAACAACCAACCAGGAAATGCCCTTATTGTTAGTTCCCTCGTAAGTTTCTGTAATCAATTCGTATCCGGAAGTTCCTCTCTTGATATCCTTTCTAGATAAACGGATGCTTGAACTTTGACGATCGCAGAGCACCGGGCAACCAAGTCATCCTTTTCTCCTGTGGCGGAAGAGCCGACGGAGGTGAGTATTCGCATGATTGGAGGAGATCAGATACTGAGAGGAAGCCCATTGAATTTAGAGGGTGAGGTCACTGACTCTCAGCTTTTCCCCTTTGATGGCAACGCTGGTCCTCTTGCCCTGACACCCAAGAACAGCCGAAACACAGTTTGCTTGACGGTAAAGGGCAACCTCCTTGATCAAGAAGCATGCAACCCGGACGCGGCTGCCGACAACCAGGTTCGTTTATTTTGAGTTAATATGGCTGCGGGCTGAGCTCCAATGATATAGTTGTTTACAATTGGTGAAGGAGGTCAAGCATCCCCACCCCCTGCCACCGCTTCACCTACGGAAGTTATCTCTACTGCGAGCGCGTCCGCCACTGCTGTTCAGCCTCCCACTACTATCGTAGCTGCACCGCGTCCCACAGGCACCGCTGTTCTCAACCCCGAAGCGGTTCGTGAATTGGTATCCGTCTATCACACTTTCTGACTTGTGCTAGGTTGCCGAAGCTCAGCAACGTGACGACACTGCGACAAGGGCCTTCTCCGATGTCCAAGTCAAGACTGCCGATGGTCAATGCCTTAGCGTCGATCCTCTCGGCGGCGATTTCCGTCAGAACCTGATCCCCGTTACTGTTGGCGCTTGCGATGGTAGCCCAAATCAAAAGTTCGATGTTATTACCAAGGGAAAGCACAACAACGTAGATGGAACCGCACTTGTTGTTAGCTCGCTAGTGAGTAATATTAGCAACTGAAGTGTGGTCAGAACTAACAACCCTCTTCGGTTCAGATTCAAGGATGCCTGAACTTTGATCCTCGTCGCCCTGCTGGCAACCAAGTGATCCTCTTCTCTTGCGGAGGACGTGCTGATGGAGGTGAGATTCTTGAGTTTTTGTACTGGGATTCGAGCTGATCGTTCTATGAAGGCGGTTTGACGACAGACTCTCAACTCTTCCCATTCCCCGCTGGAACCACTGGTCCCATCCCGCTTACACCTGTCAACTCGAAGAACACTCAGTGTATGGTGAATAAGAACGGCAACCTAGATGTCACTCAGTGCAATGGTTCGAATCCAAACGCAGATCAAGTTAGTGCAAGTCTCTGCCTTCTCAGTTTTGCTTACTCATACATGTCTTTCAGCTCTTCTCCTTCGTCGCTTGAGGCTAGTCCAGATCGCGGTTATACCTATTGAAACCTGAAGGCTAGATGCCTGCTTGAAGCAATGTAGCAAGTAGTAACGCAAATCCAAATACCCATCTAATTCCTGAACGTTGAGAGCATGAGGAATTGTCGTTGCGGCCTCGACTGGCATTCGTTCTGGCTGTCGCGGGAATTCATCGTTCCGGGTCTGCGATGCTCGGCTGGACGCAACTTTCGCGTCTATTTGTGTAAGGAGAAGTTCAAGTGAGAGATACTTATAGAATATTTCAGGTTCCTCGAGCGTTTTTCTGGGGAAACCTAGGACGTTGAAGTACTCCTCGTACCACGTCTAAATGCTGCAGTTGGGGACTGAGTAGAGAGAAACGCCCGCCTGGTTAGATAAAGGGGATTACAGTAACACATGTTGATAGTGTATCATGTTTGCCGGAGCTCCACATACATACTCTTTTCACCATCAACACTGATACTGCCATTATGATCAGCTTCGACCTTCCTCCTGACACCCACAACGCATGCCAATGACCAAGTCCAACGACAAACCAGAGAAGTCGGAGCACGAGCTCGATGTGCTCTCACACCATAGCCCTGAAGATTCCTATCGTGACGATCAAACCCACAGGAAGCTCAAGGTCATTCTGCTCCGATTTTCCCTCAATAAGCGGACTCTTTAACATATTTCGAGTAGAGCAGACATATTCAGCTCATTGGAATTGGAGGTGCATTCAAATTCCCATGGAGGTTGACGGCCGTTCATATACCATCTCGTAGGCACTATTGGGACTGCTCTTTTCGTGCAGATAGGGTCGGCTTTGACCAAAGGGGGTCCTGGTAAGTGGTACACATCTATTTGGCTTGGTCGCTTCCCACTTACGGTTGCTATCAATCATGTAGCTAGCCTTTTTCTGGGCTTTACCATATGGTGCACATTCATCCTGGCCGTCAATAACTGTCTATGTCAGTCTCACTAAACTCCCTCCGCGAACTGTCTCGCCAACTTCATATGCTCCATAGCTGAAATGGTTACATGGATACCCATCTCTGCTCCATTTGTACGTCTTCGCGAGTATCTCATGGCTGACGCTGACGCCATCGGTTAGGTTCGTTTCGCCGACCGCTTCGTTGACCCCGCATTAGTGTGTCTAAAAACGGGCTGTTCAGCATCAGAGCTAAACTCAATGTTTCTCTAGGGATTCTGCACCGGCATAAACTTTTTCGTCTACGAGTCGTTTCTCATTCCATTCGAGATAGTTGCATTTAACGTCATCCTTCATTTCTGGACCGATAAGATTCCCATAATCGCCGTAATATGTTTTATGCTAATTGCATATGCGTACGTCCCTCTGTCCTCTCAGGCATTCTGATCCTACTCACGTTCAATACAGCGCACTTAATTTTATCAACGTGAAGTACTATGGAGGTCAGAATTGATCCGCCTATGTTACTCCTTGACACACTCATGATCTCCTGTAGAAGCTGAATTTTGGCTGGCCTTTGGTAAGGTCGTGTTAGCGGTGGGGTTTATTCTGTTCACCTTCATAACCATGGTGGGGGGCAACCCATTGCATGATGTTTATGGATTCCGCTTCTGGAATCGTGAGTGTTCGGTGGCTTTTCTTAAGCCATAACTTTTTTATTGAGTGATGCAACAGCTTCCAAGGTTGAGGGTGCACCTTTTGCAGAATACATCGAGACTGGTCCGTTGGGTCGTTTCATGGGATTCCTGGCTTGTTTCACGCAGGCAGGCTTCACCGTAGCCGGTAGGAATTTGCATCTCGTTCTTTCGTATAATTCATATCACCATTTACTGCGAAGGCCCGGACATGGTATCCCTCACAGCTGGCGAAGCCGAAACCCCAAGGCGTATACTTCCTCGAACTTTCAACGCTGTCGTCTATAGATTAGTAGCATTCTTCGTCCTCGGTTCACTCTGCATCGGCACCGTTGTCGCTTATAATGACGAGAACCTCCTTCAATCGCTCTCTGATGCCAGACCGGGTGCAGGATCCTCTCCCTATGTCATTGCGATGCAGCGCCTAAAGATTCCCGTTCTCCCGCATATCGTCAATTTCATGATCCTCGTGTCGGTATTCTCGGCAGGCAACAGTTATGTCTATTGTGCGAGTCGTACCTTGCTCGGGTTAGCGTTGGAAGGAAAGGTTCCTGCATTCTTTGTGGGATGTAACAGAAACGGTGTACCAATATATTGTGTGGCTCTCACACTGTCCATTGCCCTTCTTTGTAGGCTTCAATTCACAGACCGATATCAACCTTTTTGATTTTCCGTAGCTTTCTTGCAGGTTTCTAATAATTCGGCCGTTGTCTTGCAATGGTAAAGTTTCCTTGGTGGTAGGACGGTGTTGAATCGACATTGACATATCCCACCACAGGTTCGTCAACCTAGTCACTGCATCACAATTGCTAAACTATGCTATCGTGTCATTCACATACATCCGATTCTACAATGTAAGTCACCAATTAAGCTCCCGATCAAGAAGTACTCAATGTCAAAGTTTCCAGGCTTTGAAGGCACAAAATATTTCACGCGAAAGTTTACCATACAAATCAGCCTGGCAACCTTTCTGCGGGTGAGTCTGGTCCATGCGTCTCGAGTGCTAGAAGCTGAGACGTGCTGTCAGTTATTATGCGCTCACAGGAACATTCATTATGGCGTTCATCGGTGGTTATACTGTGTTCTTACCGGGAAAGTGGGACGTTCCCACATTCCTATTCTCTTACGCAATGATTGGTGTTGTCCCTGTCCTGTTCGTCGCTTGGAAGCTCTATCATCGCACTCAGGTGAAGTTCTTCTCATCCTCATCCTCAATCTCAAACCTTGGGCTCAAACCATTCCAGTGGCGTCAGTTAAAACACATCAACTTCTTCGACAAGGAAAGAGAAGTGGTCGACCGCTATGAGAAAGAGTTTGATGCAGCAGAAGAGCCCAAGAAACGTCTGGACAAGTTATGGGCCGCCATCTTTCCCTCTTAGTCTAGACTTCGTATCCGCGCCAGTCTTATTTAATCTTCAATGAGTAAATGGAATGAAATTGGTACAATGTCAAACTCTTATTTTACTGACAAAATCGTCGCTCTAAGTTCTTGTACCCACACGAACGTCGTATCCATAACCGGCGCCCTCGACGTTGTTAGGCCCGTCATAGTGCAGCTTGGAGATATCGTAGTTGCCTAGAAAGGGTAGGTTATAGACTGGCTTATGAATAGGGAAACAAGTTCGCACCAATGAAACGCCAGCCATCTTCCTTCACATGGTATAGATTACATGTGTTACCCGAGAAAGCGTCTCTGTGACCTGCTGCGTAAATACTTCTTCTGCCGAGCTCTTGTGCCTCTTCGTCAGTGAGATCCCAGCGGTACCCTTGGTCAAGAACACCATAAGCAAACGTGCTTCCGGAACCAACAGAGAACAGGTCTCCTTTAAGGCGAGTTCCATCAGAGTCGACGTAGAAAACAGCAGGACCCTGGGTAGAAGGTTGGAAGGGTCGTGTAAGAGATAGTGATGGTACAAACCGTCTTGTCCCAACCACAAATCATAGTCCCCATACTGAGACCCATTCCTTTGTAACTGTAAACGAGGTTGCTCAAGTATTTGCTTGCGGCAGAGACAGAGATACGCTCGCGGTTGCGAAGCTCATGTAATCGGCAGTGAATACCAAGGTAGGTTTCCCAGTATTGGCAGTCGGCTGAGAAAGGATACGATAAGAACAAGCAAGTTTGATATAGAGATCAGTTGACATACCAGCACCACCAGCCATTGTTCCGAGCAAGTATGGGTTGATCTCGATGACCTTCTTCACGGTACCAGAAGCTAAGAGAAGAGTCAATACATCACAAAATGGTACGTATTTAGATATTACGCACCCACATAGCTTCCCGCTGTTGCTCGAGAGTCTACAGCAACGATTACTCCTCCTTGGAATCTGAAAGCAAGCGTCGTCGTTCCGTGCTGAATCTTGATACGGCAGTTGGGGTCGGCGTGGTCATCGGTGTGCAATCTCAAAAAAGCAGAGGGCTACAGAGGAGTTCAGACGGCAATCCCAAAGGAATCGAATCTAAGAAACGCACATCTGGGACTGAAGGTACACCAAATGTTGGGACACCTTTTGCAAGACTTCCAAATCCTGCTTCCGAACCCCACGCAGCGTCTGAGAATTCCTCATCTTCAGCCTGAGCCTTCTTGAGTTCTTGAGCGTATCCTGTAGTGGAGAAACGAGTTGCGATGGAATTCATGATGTTAGAGTACAGAAATACGCAAGTAGCAGGAGCTGACGCGGCCGCGTAAACGCGTTGTTTATTTGCCACAGCCGTCCATAAGGACCACAAGGCCGGCTACTTCCCATGATGCATAAACCTATATTTCGCGAAATCCTTTGTCCTTGGCTCAAACGACTACCCTGAATGGGAAGAAGATTCAAATTCTTTACGTCTAAATTGGTGGGAAAGGTTGCCTGTGAAAGAAACCAGAGGGGCTCGACAGGCAGGGAAAGGACCCCACGAAGGCTTTCGACTCCCATGCGATGCGGGAGACCCTTGACCAAGCGAAAGTCGCGGACGTTGAGGTCTTTCCAATGGCTCTTTTGAGTAGTGAGCGGCCCAAAATGGCCGGCGATTTGCTATAGCTCGACGGCAGTACCAGGATATTTACTCTCGACTTATGCGTCGAAGTCCCTGGCTGTATTACATTCTACTGGTATTAGGAGCGCCACATATTGGTGAGTTTCATGCTCTCTGGTGCATGCAAGGCCCTTATCGTCCGTTAGCCTTTAGGGAAGTCCACGTGCGGGCTCTACCTCTTGTTTCGCTGCGACGGCGAACCAATCGTTATCTATTTACAAGCCACCAATCATGTCATTCTTTTTCGCGAAGGAGTCGCAGTATGGGATACTGCTCTTTCTCCTGCTCTAGGTTGCAATCCACTCGCAAACTTTCGTCAGGGAATATCATTGACCGTAAAGCCCTGTACCTTCTACTTTAGGGTCCCTAGTTGCATCAACCGTCGCATCATCTTATCTTCAAATCACTCCAGGAGTTACAGTCATTCCGAAAAATAATGAGACAATGTGGTCCTTGATTTGGCTGGGGCCATGTCATTGAAGCTTTGGTGACACCTATTACAGTGAAACAATTAGCCCAAGTTATATGACAATGACATGCAAGAAAAATTTGGCAAAATCTCATTATTTTTCAGAATGACTGTAAATACACGTTTCTTCACAGCGGAGATGCAGGATTGAGGCAGAGAAGAGGTATGTATGTATACTTGTTTAATGAAGCCTGGCGCTTACTCTTTGCCTCGGACACCGCTTGGAAAAGGTCGAGAGGCACTGTAAGTCCTGTTATTGATACCACTTCGGTAGAGGCAAAGGGTCCGGTGGACAACCTTATGTCTAGTGGTGTCTGGCATGGTTTTGGGGGTACCTTTGAAGTGTGTACCCTGGGATTCAATATCAACTCATAGGAGGTGAGTTATAACGTAGTATTTGTTGGGGTATCAAAGATTAGCAGCTCTTTGCAGGGTGTGCTAGGACTATGGGAGGCACCGAGAAGTAATAGTGATATAGGACATATGCATCCGGTCCACTGAGTATTCGCTCAAGGGTGTATCTTTCCATGCAATCACTTCTGGGACGACGCTGCTGGACACCATGGCCATACCTACTCATGATAGTTACGAGTTTAGTCAATATGCGAGCGTCGTAGTCTTGAGAAAGCATGATCTTTTTCCTTACCTCTGTCGATGAGAACATAAGGGTCGGCAGCCTGGGTCGCGATCACATCATCACGATGCTCGGTACAATTTCATTTTCCATATATAACCCTGAATCTTCTCCTTACGACAAGTTCTCAGCGATGCCAGCGACGTTGGCTATGGAAGAGCACTTTTTCAACCTCTAAAGACCGCAATATCTACCGAAGGCATTGACTACCAAAGCGGGCTTTTCGGTTGATGGAAAACTTCTTGGAAGCTACTACACAGTATGTATTGATATCGTCAATGCATTGAAAGGAACAGTTCCTTTCAAGTTCGCAACCGTCATTTCTCCATTCGGGGTGGAGATGAATATATGGTAGATACATATACCCCCGGTGATGCTGTATCAATGGGCCAAGGAGCCCTTTCTCTTCCTTTCAACCACTCGGCCACCATCTTTCAGTATATCTTCTTCATTCTAGCACTTCTCGCTGCTCCTGGTGAGCTGGCTTTGAGGCTGGCTGGATATAATGCCTTTCATTCGCTGCCGGACATTTCTTGCCTGCCTTCCCCTGGCGTCTGGGGTATGGGTGCTCGGACTCTTGGGTTTGCTGGTAGGCGGTGCTGGCGCAGCTGCTGGGTGGTACAAGGTGACGCTATTGGGTGCGTTATGTTGTCTCTGCGTCCTTGATGAGGGCTCACTTTTCGCAGATAAACATCCCCTGCCTATACAGGATGAAATATCAATGTTCGTCAACGCGATCACGCTGTCCCTCCTGGCGCTCTTCTCCTTGATTGGGTGCGATGCTATTCCCACTGATAAGAATCGTGCTTGCTCATTTTACTCATGCATACAGAATCATTTCGGGTTTCGTCAAAAAGTACGGCTTAGTAGTCGTCTACAAGCAACTAGTAGCGCTGCATTGGGTCCTGATGGTTGGGGCTCTTGCCTACTCGCTCTATTCGACATTCCGTCCAATAGACGATTCTATCGTCAAAGACTGCATTGGAGATTCGCGCGACGAGATGATTCTTCAGCTCTGCGCCAAAGGATTTACCCTCGTGAAAGGCTTTTGTATTTTCTTGTTGGCTTTCGCCCTGCTGGTTCAGTTTTGTACGTGCTTATCCTATACCCTCTCGAAATCTACTGATTTCCACCCAGACACTTATGTTCTTGTCACTAACTTTGCATATAAACTCGACTTGGAGGGTATCGCAGATGTTCGACAAACGATCGCTTTCCCCGACGATCTGAAGAAAAGCAATAGCAGTGATTATGGGTTCCCATACACGTCTTACGACTATCAGGGTGGTAGGGCAGTATGACCCACGCGCATCCTTTTCATTTGTATTTCACGCTTCTACACATCTGTCATTTCTTTCCTGCTTCAATGAATGGGATAAGATATCCGTCAATGTATTCCTGGGGAACTCCTTCCCGAACCGCGTCTGCGATTGCCTGATTCATTCGGTAAATGTATTCCTCTCTGATGGACCCATCTGTAAGGTTTTCCTCGTCGACATATACCATGGCATCCAGCATCTTTGTGCCGTCCTTGACGTCGAAATCAATGTTTTTCACGAGCTCGACGGGTAATGTGAGCTTGGAATAACATGCTGGGACCCCTTCGTATTGATCCAACGTCTCCTCATCTTTCTCGTTGATCTCGTATACGAAGCCATAGATATGATCATTCTCGGATGGGACGATATTGGCGTACCCCCGATGAATGATGATCCAACGCCTACATCTTGGTTTTGTTCAATGTTCAATCCAAAGTTGACTCTTTCCTCACCATTTCTCGAGTTTTGCGACACCGATAAGGCGATGCTCTGGGCATCGCCGCTTCATTTGATCTATCCACATGTTGCTTCCATAGCTAAATGTCAAGGTTGGCTTTGGCTGAGAGCCCATGGTATAGTGGAAGTCGGTAGAGTCCTGTATTGCAGCCTGCAGCCCCAGAAGTGTCAGTTACATAAGCTCTACGCCCAAAATTTTTCAGTTCTTTGTTCTCAACCACTAGTACGCGACCAAGGATCATCTTCGTGAGGTCTCCCAGCTATTTCTCTATAATACCCACCAAATTCAATCATGGCCGAGGCTCGAGGCAAAGCCTACCCTCTCGCAGATCCCGACTTGACCAACACGGTGCGCATCAGTTCTTTTCTAACCTCTGAACTTGGATTTGGCTGATCTATGTTTTGGTAGATCCTTGAGCTCACTCAGCAGGCTGTGCAGTACAAGCAGCTGAAGAAGGGTGCTAACGAAGGCGCGTGGACAGAAATTTTGACTAGTTCCATCGACACTGACGCCTGGAATAGCTACCAAGACTCTGAACCGTGGTGTTGCTGAATTCATTATCCTTACTGCAGACACTGAGCCTCTCGAGATTTTGCTCCATCTTCCCCTCCTTTGTGAGGAAAAGGTGTGCTCAGCGCTTTCGTTCGACAAACTTTTAATGAGTTTTTTTCTTAGAATGTTCCCTACATCTTCTTGCCGTCTAAGGCCGCTCTAGGTCGCGCATGCAATGTTTCCAGACCCGTCATTGCGGCTAGCATTACGACCGGGGAGTCCAGGGAGATGCAGAGCCAAATCCAAACCGTCAAGCTCGCAATTGAAAAGCTTCTCATCTAAACACGACGCGTATCTTGACTTTCACTCTGTTGCTGTTGTGTAATAGCCATGGATTACGATTACGACCCCAAAATGCAAATATTGTGTCGCAACTGGTGTGTACTACTATGTAGTGTAGAACTAGATACTGCCAATGCCAATGCTCTAAATCTAATAACGGTCCAGTCTGTTGAGCTTCTTCGCCGTCTTGGCATTGGTCTGGGTATTCTGTCCTCTGACTGGTAAACCCATAGCATGCCTGAGACCAACATAACTTCCAATAGAACGTTGGCGGTGGATATTTTCCCTGACCTGCCTCCTCAATTCTGTCTCTATAACCAACTCGTTCAGAGGATCCCGGATTTTCGCTTCGGCTATGGTGACTTTGGCGTTAGGATCTGGCGGAGGAAGTCCCTTCTTTATAGCACGTTCTCTTAATTCTGCTGCCTTGGTTTTATTCAGTTCCGCGAGCAGCGCTGCGTTTGAACGGTTTGGAGGCGCAGGATGGAAGTTGGGTGGTGCAAGGGGATAGCGGGATAATGGTGGTGCTGTTTTTGGTGATGAAAGGAAGGATGCCAGCGCAGTGACTTGGAAAGGCGTCAGGTCTTTGATCTTGCACTTGTCATGAATTTGGAACCGTGCGCAGAGACGGTGGGACATATGGTGTCCTATGCCATAAATCGACGTGAGTGCAAACTAGAAAAATATATATCAGTACTTTGGAAGGTCATTGAGACGCTATGCATGGCATACCCGAGCTAACTGATCGTCTGGTAAATTTATACCAAGGATGTGGACCATGGTGGTCGGTGGTGGAAGAAGGGAAAATCGCTGGTCCCGGTGTCACGCGGTAACTTGTCTTCCTCCTCAACGTTGAACCACCTTCACCCGTATCCCACATTCTTAGTATGGCGAGCAACAAAGCAGAAGGACGTCGCGAAGATGCTCTGGTCAAGCAAAGGGACCAGATGCGCGAAGAATTCGAGCGTCAGAAGAAAAATCTCATAAACGAAACTGAAAAGGCTCGTCCTTCAGCCAACCGTTTTGTCGGTCAACATGACTCGATGGAAGACTCGCTCAAACATAGCACTGTTGGTCTCGTGCACTTGGAGGAGTTCCAACAAAAGCGGAAGGAGATTGAAGAGGCCAAGGCGAGGGAAGCAGCTCGTACGAATGAACTCAAGTATGTGTTGTCCACTATTCCTTTATCTGTATCGGATGGCTTATAGGTCATGGAGAACCTGTTTAGAGAAGAGACAAAGAAGAAGAAGCGAAAGAAAACTGCCAAAGCGACGTTGTCATTTGCTATGGACGATGAAGAAGATGGAGACGGCGGAGACTCTGGTTCAAATTCGTTGAGACAGTCACCTAAAGACAGTGGCGAATCCGAAGAACCACCTGCCAAGAAGAGCAAGTTTAGGAAGAATCCTAACGTCGACACGTCGTTCTTACCGGACAGAGAACGCGAAGAAGCGGAACGAAAGGAGCGAGAGAGGCTCAGGCAGGTGTGGTTGAAGAAACAGGAAGAACTCAAGCAGGAAGATATCGAAATCACTTACTCGTATTGGGACGGAAGTGGCCACCGGAAAACAGTTACAGTGAGTCCCCTCGGCTCTGTCGGCTACTATTTTCTTACGAGTAGAATTGCGGTTTCATAAATGCAAAATCTAGTGTAAGAAAGGCGACGCAATTAGTACCTTCTTGGAGAAGTGCAGGCAGCAGTTTCCCGAACTTCGTGGTGTCAGCGTGGATAACTTGATGTATGTTAAGGTACGTACTCTGCATTCTCTTACTGTCGGCCTCGAACTGATACGATGGACCGATAGGAAGACCTCATTATACCTCATGTATGCCCCGAAGTTTTTCCGAATGGATGGCGAGACACTGACCTTCTAACTCTCCAGCATTACACTTTTTATGACTTCATTGTCAATAAGGCCCGTGGAAAGTCAGGCCCGCTCTTCAACTTCGACGTCCACGATGATGTCCGGCTCCTTGCAGATGCTACTAAGGAAAAAGACGAATCTCATGCTGGGAAAGTAGTCGAGAGAAGCTATTATCAGAGGAACAAACATATATTCCCAGCTTCTCGATGGGAGGTTTTCGATCCCGAGAAGAACTACGGGAAATATACCATCGCTTAAGAATTGACTTGTTGTATCCTCCGCCTTATAATTTGTAACTATCGCATTACTGTATTTCAAACAGTTCTGTTGCTATGAAGGGAATACAAAAGCCCAAAACCTTTCGCCGCGCGTCCTTGGTGGTCCTTTTACAAAATTTGCCTCGTACTCATCCACCAATGCTCTCTCTTTTTCAAAGAAATCAATTTCTTCCAATTTTCGCCACTGCCAAACATCAACTCAGCCGTTGGCTTGGCGAACATGAAGTGGTAAAACATTACCTGTGTTCGATGATATACCTTCCAACCCACGAACAGAACGGGTACTACACCGACCATGGTGTACGAGAACAAGAAGTTTGGTACATCCCAGTTACCGTCCAGGAAGACTGTATATCCGCCGATTAAGACGACGACCAGAGAGCCCGTTAGGGCGTAGTAGCTGATGGCCCATAAGCATTTCCTTCTGCAATTGATACCGAGATCGAGACTCACCCACAGAACGGTTGCCAGAAACCCTTGTACGGTAACGTGTCGCGTGAGACGTTTTGAGCTTTGAGGGCCTAAATGAACGATTGAGCGATCAAGCCGTCGATTTTCATTCGGCACTTACATTATAGAATCTGATATAAGTAAAAGCCATGATAGCCCAATTCAACACCTGCGAGGCGGTCACCAGGTTTACAAACCATTGTAGCACTGTAGCACTGTTATTCGACGCCTGTAAGAATGCTTGAGGACCGTCAATGAGGGCGCTTTTTTGACTGCTCGCAGTCCGTACGTACCAAGCGCAGCAATCGCAATTGTTACCCCAACACAGTATATCGGAACACCACTCTTGTTGCATCGCGCAAAGATTCTAGGTGCCTTCCTTTCCAGAGCCAAGCCATACAGCGTGCGACTCGCGCAGAAGCAAAAACTGTTTCCAGCAGAGAACACCGATGTGAGAATTAAGAAGTTGACAATGTGAGGGAGCACAGGTATTTTCAAGCGTTGCATGGCGATGACATAAGGTGACGATCCTGCACCAGGCCTAGCGGCTGACAAGGACTGAAGGAGGCTTTCGTCGTTGTAGGCCACGACAGTACCGACACAAGCAGCACCCAGAACGAAGAAAGTGGTCAGTCGGTAGATGACACTTCTAAACGTCCTAGGTAGGTTGCGCCTCGGAGATTCGGCTTCAGCCGCTGCGAGGGAAACCATGTCAGGACCTTGAGAGACCATTATTAGAAATTTATAGAGTTGTGGCGTCAGGTTCGGGGTCTTACCTGCTATCGTGAAGCTACTTTGTAACAAACACGCCAGAAACCCGTGGAAGCGTCCGAGTGAGCCCGTTGCAATATATTCAGCGAAGGGAGTTCCAGGGACCTTTGAAGCTATGATGCCGGATGAAATGACATTCAAGGAAGTATAGCTATTGTGAGCAACTTACAATCCCAGAAGCGGAAGCCATATACATCATGCAACGGGTTGCCTCCCACCATGGTTATGAAGGTGAATAGAATGAATCCGGTTGCCAGGAGTACTTTGCCAGCAGCGAGCCAGAACTCCGCTTCGCCGTAATACTTTACATTGACAAAGTTGAGGCAACTGAGATGTGGTTTCATAAGCTTCGAAGGATACGGCTTCTTAAATTATTACTCACGCGTAGCAAACCAGGCAGAAACAGATGATTGCGACTAAGGGTATCTTGTCTGTCCAAAAGTGAAGGACAATATTCAACGCTGTGATTTCGAACGGGGTAAGAAACACCAAAAACGCGAAATTATTGTAACCAGCACAGAACCCTGTCGAACGTAACTGAGCAGCACTTAAAGGCGAAAATGCACCCCAGGCCCACCGAATGCGGGATCGACAAACCGATCTGCGAGTCGTACAGATGGTGCTGATACCGGAATCCACGACACCATTTCGGCTAGTAAATAACGAGCCCATTGACGTTGATATGACACAGCGACAATAAGCAAGATACTTTACCGATGCAATTATTCACCGCGAAGATGAAGCTCGACCATACTGTGAATCCAAGCAGGAGATTAGCTAGGAAGGATTTTGCTGTGAGTTCAGGTGCACGCTATTTCGAATTTTGATACGTGCCAGGTCCGCCTTTAGTCAAAGCTGAACCAATCTGTACGAAGAGAGATGTCCCAATAGTACCTGAAGGTCAGTGTATGACTGCATAGGGCGCTGAATTTGGCTATCTGCACGTACCGCCTATTCCGATCAATTGGATATGTCTGCTCTGTTTGCTCAAAGTCAATACAGGAATACTTACTCGCTCGCTATTCGATAACGGACCTTAAGTTTTCTGTGTGTCTGATCATCTCGGTAAACCTGCCCCAAGTCCGCAAGGCCGGAGAGCTCAGATATTTGACCAGACTCTTCTCCCTTTTCGTACGCTGCTTCCATCAGCGGCGAAGGTCAGCAAGGGAAGGTAAATAATCGAGTTGGCTATCGGGGCATAAATATCTGATCAGAAGACACCGGAGTGGGAACTTGGGAGATAAGGACTTGGATCAACCCGGCTTCACACAGATGCACATCAGGCTGGACATTTCTGGGCCTGGTAACTTCTTCACCCCATCAGCACGAGACGGAAGATATGTACGGGAAAATCGTTAGACGATAGAAATCTGTTCATTAGTGAACAATTAATATGTGGTTCTGAAATCGTGGGGCGTTCACATTTCCAGGTGAGGTGTGTGGGATTGGGAGTGGAATTCAAAAGGAATTTGAAAAGTGGATCAGATAAGGAGCGAAGTCCGGGATGCTTGGAACTGTGAGTCTCCGAATCTTCGCTGATAAGCATTGCAGTCCTTGAATATATTTGCATCTATATCCGCTACTGAAAGACCCACGGTGCAAAGTCAAAGCATGCTAATGCACATGGCATCAGTATCTAGGAATACTGGCAGCCCAGTGGACCTACTATGCAATAATTGGTGGTAAAAGAGTATATATGTATACGTGCCTCTTGGGTATCATTCTGACAACACGTCGTTATCATGGACACCAATGCCTAACTGGGCAAGACACCGGTACACGGCTGAAGCGACTTCTGGGGCCTTTAATCCACCTAGCAGTGCGGCGTATTGCTGAGCGGTTCGTGATTCGGTATTCCTTGATATGACACCGGAGAGAATATGCATTGGCGTCAGCACTTTGACAGCAGACTGCACCTTGTTTGCAGGCTCCTTCTTTCTCCCCCCTCCACCAGACTTCTTACGGCTGCCCGAAGCTGATGGTGCAGTAGCCATGACAGGAGTTAGAAGAGGGGTATTCGAGTAATGATCCTGCCCATGGCGGTTCTGTACCTGGAATGTAAAACCGACTCCGAACTCCGTATCCCTCTTGGATATTTCCAGTCCCGATCTAACCAGATACTGAATGAATTGCTTCATGGCCAGAGCTAGGTACGCGTGTGGTGCCAAAACAGTGTCCACGGTGTCTGAACCTGTCCCAAGTAAGTTGATGGGGTATTCTTTTTGACCAGAGGTTATGGGAGGACAGTTTGACAGTCGGAGCGCCAATGCTTGTGAAAGAACAAATTTCGTGAGGTTGGGCTCGACAGCCGTAACAATATTATGATTTCTATGACGCCTGATCCATTTTGTCATTTCAATATCTGATATGGCCATTCTTGTCGCTGCCGTAGAATCTGGCATGGTTGCAGCCCCCTTCGCCCGCTGAAGATGCTCCTTGAAAGCCATCTCGACGTCGATCGTGGGCATCTTGAAGTGCTGCATTTCCTTGGGAGCGATTCTACAACGGAAGTTCGTAATGGCAGCGGAAGCGGCTTCGGGAGCTGGCTCCGTCGTTGCGGTACCGACGGTTGGATTTAAAGTTGTAGGATTGTGGAAGGACAAGCCAAGGCCGCAGACTCGACACCACTTATCATCAGGTGTTTCTCGTCCCTTGCCTTTGGCCTTGCCCTTAATTTCATGATGCTCTTCGACCTTTTCTTCCCGAATGAAGTGACCTTCGTCTTCAAGCCAACAGAAAACGTCGCCAGCGGTAAGAGGTGTACTTGGTGCGCTTTCTTTGCTGACTGTCTCCATGTATGCATCCCGGATTGCTTTAGCACGTGCCCACTGAGAAAAGAATGTTACAGGGTCCAGCATACTCGTACAGATGTTCCTACCTCGATAGCCTTTCGCCTACCCACCACGAGAGTTTTGAGCTGTTGATGGTCTGCAACTAGTCTATAGGGAACCCGAGGCGCTGCAGAACCCCGTGTAGAAACACGATCTGTCGGGAGCAGTGGGTTGAGCAGAGAAACGAGCATCACCATCACCAACACATACCTTTCATTGTCATAGGGAATTTCGGCAATAATGACTTCAAGATTACGTTATAATCGAGAGGTTCTAGAAAAGTACGGTCAGATGGATGATACACGGGGAATAGGCTAGCTAACCTTCATCGACACGAGCAACTAGTGTATCTTCGGGGTATTCCGCAGCTTCCTTCTTAATTTTGGTGCGTTCCCAGTGCTGTTTGGATTTAACAGGAGTATAACCGGTCTTTGCTGGCAAAATGACGGTGTCCTTGTCTAGCTCGATATCTGTGACTTGTTCATCACCCTTGACTGCGCTTCCTGCGCCAAGTACATCCAGCTGAGATAGAGTACTTCAGAAAACGGCCAAGTTGATTAAAGCTAAAACACATACTCCAACCCAATGTTCGAGTATGACAGTCTGACCCTCCGATCGCATAGTACTAGGCGTGAACTTGAGCTCGACCTTGGCGAGAAAGGGTTCCGCAGTGGTTCCAACGACCAAGAAAGGAGGTTCAGTGGTCGATATCGGATCGAACAGGTCCGGGTCAGAGATTCCAGTTTCATCCGGGAGTGGTGATACGGTTAGCTTCTTGAGAACCGTTGTTAAATCGAGACTCTGGAGATACGATTCATCAGAACTGTGTCGCAAGCAAATTTGGAGGACATACGTATGATGAGGATTCTACCGTGATCATCCATTTGTGTGTATGGTCAAGAGCATCGGATGAACGTTGTTCTGTAGTAAATGCTCAGCATCCCGAACAGAATCAAAAACACGCCAAATACTGACCGGGTGGTATGTACAGGGAATAGTCGGTAACGGTGATCCTACAAGTAATGTGGAACCTGCTACTGGATTGATCGTTCAACACCGTGGCATCCGCGTTACCGGAGGGGGAATCGACGCCATTCTCAAGAGTTGAAAGTCCTGCGCGGACCGCGTCTTCGATATTCATGTCTTCTTTAGGTACACTTCGGTGTGTATATGGCATGCGCCAGTGAGCTTTCTTCTGTCCGTTTTCATTGATTAGCGTGTTTGCATCTCCCCCAAACCCATCGACGTCTACAACTTGGTCTTGATCCCAGACTTTAATACACCTCCTCCGAGCCTCTTTTCCAAGAAACCGAGCGAGTGCAGGGGTCTCACTATGCCATCCCAGTGTCCGAGTGAGATGGAGTCCCCCTTCTCCATCTTCTGCCCCAGTCGAAGCCCTATACGTGCCTTCCACAGCCATTTCAAACAGACTTCGAACACCAGGACGTACGCCAGCGACGCTGCTCACGTCAATGCCATTGTCCAAATCCAATTCATGATCCAGCCGCTTTTGCGGTACAGCACATGCCTTGACACATTCCTCTTGCGTGCCCCAATCCAGATTATGCGCCATGCATCCATGATTGTAAAGCCCCTGCAGGGCATTGAACGCAGTCTTGGAACATACGGAACATCGAAGAAGGAAAATTTGGTCGTCGGAGCGTAGATAGATAAATTTGGCCTTTTGAGAGCGAGTGTTGGGTTTCTCTTTTGGCGGAGGTCTGGCAGACTTGATTGGGTAAAATGAGACTGGAGCAGCTTGTTCGTTGTGAAAGATGACTGCGGTACGAGATTCGATTTCATCCAAAGCTTGAAGTGCGACGTCTTTAAACGACAATTCGGATTCGGTGGTCGCACCTGTTGACTATTCGTTTAGCAGATGATCGACGATATATGGGTGGCAACTCACCTTTGGTTAGGGAATCTTGCAGGGCTAAGGCCCAAGCAATTCTCGCCTCTATAGTCTCTGCCAGACGTTCTCGAAGACCAATTTCCACGTCAACCTCGGGAATTATGGCCTGTACATACCGACTCTCGTCTTCGTTGAGTTTTCGTCTTTTATTAGGATGCATGCCAGAAGCATCGTCGTCGGAAGTCGGGAGAGTTGATTGTGTGGTGAGACTGCGGTCAATGGTGGCGGTCAATTTTCAAGTCGTGAGCGCGCACTTGCGACATTGTAATCACAAGTTGTGTGCTTTACTGCTTTTTACTGTTACAATTGCAGCAAGAATTCCCAGTACAATGTACATGTAGCATATTCAAGGAGAGACTTCTAAAGGAATGTGAGGAAAATCGAAAATTGAATCGGGTATTCCAAGGCACCCATCACCCATCATACTACACCCATAGCAGAATCCTTTTCGACAGATGAACCATCTGCGTCAGTAGGGTGATTGTTCGGCTGCGCCGCCTTCTTTCGACGCTGTTTCCGGACATATAATCCAGCAATGATTCCGACTATCACTATCAATCCAACCAAGGCACCAACAACAGCGGACCCAATGGTATCAGACCTACGTTCACCCCTGGTCGCTTGTTCTGCTGTAATATCATCCGGTGAAGAAGTTTGAGCAGGTTCTGCAGAAGAAGTTGTACTTGTAGCGACCGAACTTGTTGAACTAGGGATAGGAATTGCAGTTGACTCAGTGGCATCTAAGGGACGAATTTTCATACATCAATTGCGCTTATGGAGAAGGGACGTTGGACGAGCGCTTACTGGCATTCTTTTTTGCATCATCTTCATCAAAGAAGCCTGCTGTCTGGAAAAAACCATACATGAGAAATCGTCAAGGTATGTCAAGGTTGGAATGTTGGAGAAGCTCACCTTGACATCTAGATACGCCCATCCGGGGACAAGTGTCCCTTGAGGAATAGGCGATGGGTACCTGTTCAGATGTTCAGGGCCAGGGCTTGTTTGTGGAAGACCTCACTTACGTGCTAATGAAGACTGAAGGACAATTGCCAGACCACTCGGTCCATCTGTATTTCTGTTGAGAAGCGAGGAGGATAGAACGGTCGTAGACATACGAGGAGATGGTGCGGTTTTGACAAAGAGCACATGCACTGATCAAGGAATATGTGACGGTACTGCATTGACATTGATTGGCTCCGTCGATGGAGGGCCCGAGATATTTGCTCCCTTCAGGAAGTCCCTTCACGTCGTACGCTATGGGATCGTGTTAGAGCGTAATTCCGACTCCAATGATTTCGCCACGTACAACCCCCACTACAGACACCAAGTAATGATGAAGCCACCGAGCATGGACTCTGATTTGCGGAGTTGAAGGACTGAAGTTATCGGCTGAGTACTAGTAGGTCCAAGACAGTAATGACGCTCACCCACTGTGATGACGCAAGTACGCAAGTGGCGTCAGTTTCTTGTGTTGCGGCAAGTGGTAGCAATGAAGCCAAAAACAGAACGGGACTAGCGATTCTGGGTATCATGACGCGACCTCATGCATGGGGGACGAGAATGGAGAGGCTGCAATTTAAGTAAATTCCTTGGGCAAGGTACCAAAATGCTGCCGTAGCTCAGCATGCACTCAGTCACGGTTAAGGACCCGGATTTCCTTCACCAACAGACAAGCTAAGGTACTTGATCAAAGACCAGGAACCTTGAACTACAACGCCAGCCATGAATGATATCGTAGAGGTGACATCAAGAACTTTGGGTTGACATCTATCAGGAACAGAATATCGGACGCTGGGATAAAACCCTCCGCTTCTGTGGCAGTCGTGCCTATTTCAAAGGGCGATCAGTATTCATTCATCCACGTTCAGCAATATTAATTTATGTCACACCTAAGGTGTTTTTCCTGTACCGTGTGCAGTCCGAACAGTGAGGAAAATCTTCCGAGTTGACTTTTTCTGATGAAACGAAGACTAGCGATTTGCTACCGATACCTCGGAGAAACCGAAGTTTGCTTGGCTTCGGATTTAAACGCTAGAGTAAACTCGAGTTTGAATCATTCGGGACGGAGGCAAGTAGGACGGACTTTCAGGATGGATCGGTGGACACCAACAATGTACGATGGCACTAGGGTACAATTACACCCTTTTGCCACTGGATACATGGCAACGCCGCCCTCGAAAGTCCGATGAGTGTCGTTATGCACATTCCAGGACTGAGGACACCCAGCTTGATTAGAGGCATCACCCGAGACATTGGAGGTTTCAGCCTTCGAAGTATTGTGTGCCTCTATCGCCGACTCTGAGCTCGGAGAGTGGATATCCATTGACATGTAATAAGGTGGGGATCGTACTTACGCATCAGGTCCCCGAGGTCATGACTTGGATAGTAAGGTCGAAATGTGTCCGGAGCAATGTAGTCCGAGTTACTTTGGATTGAGAGTTTCCTGATGGAATGCACGAGACTAGCCCAGTTCTCACTATAGGGCTCTTGGCTGCAGGGTATGAAGTGCTGAATAGCCAATACTTAAACTCCGCTGTAAGCAATCGGCATTGTTAAATACGGGGACTTTTTCAATACCGATTCCGCTCATATTCAGTGGTATTGCACAAACGAGGTCCCGATATTTTACAAGACCACTAGCAATACCATAAAATACACCAAATTACCTGTTACTTGGTCTGGTAGATGGTCCATACTGAGGGTATGCTCCTAGTAGTATACAGCTGGTCGACAGCATAATACAGTTGTTAGTGCGGATAGTATTTTTTGCCCAAACAGAAGCTCATGAAGCTTCGCAGGGCGATTGCATAAAGTGAATTGAATGCATGAAGGTGGCCATCTTGACGTTGTTGAGGCCTGGGTACTACCAATCCGTCAGACCAAATACGCTGATAGATAAAAGTACGACACGCCTAATTCAGGATGTCCTGCCATTTTCGTTGATGTGATTCTGACAGAGGCAAAATACTGAAACGAACCTGTTAGTCACAGAGAGTCAGCAACAGAACCAAGGCAACAAAACTGAGCATGTAAGATCAACTTTGATTGAGAGCTAGAGCTAGAGGCTCTACTAGACTCCACTAGAGGATTAAGGTATCTTGAATTTTCATTCAACGTTAAGGTGCCCTTGTTGATTCTCGGCTTGAATTCCGCCTAGTTGCTCTCCATCCCTTCCGCATCCGCACTTCCGCCTCTCAATTCCTGAGTGTATTCGCGTTGTATCTCCGAAGCTGAAATACCAATAATGCATGTAATACCGGAAACACGGGTGTAGCCTTGCTGATGGCCCGCCCGACTCAAGTGAATATCGCAATGGGTGATATCCTGTGATCCCGGAACCCAATATAAAGGAATGAGACTGCACATGTTCACGTTGCCGTTGGCTACACGGTAACCGCGTAGTATGTGGCAGAATATGTGGGCCGTGGCAGAATACTGTATGACAAGACTGCTTGCCCACATCAGGACATGAGCGCGTCAATAAAAAGCGGGAGGCCTTTCCCCAAAATTTCATTGCCCCACCTATCACTAACACCGACTTCTTTCCTCTACCACTATCATGTCTCAATTCGCCCCCATTGAACGCCTTTTCTCTAACAATGCCCAGTGGGCAACGGACGTTGATCGCGCGGAGCCTGGATTCTTCGCTCAGCAGGCCAAGGGCCAGGCCCCAAAAGTATGTCTTCTTCGTCTCTGGTTCACAAGAAGGCCAATCTAAATCCGCTATTAGGTCCTCTGGATAGGATGTGCTGATTCTAGGTATGTCGGCACCCCCAAAAAAATGCAACCGTGAAGCTTAACAAGTTCTGTCTTCCAGGGTTCCCGAAACGACACTAACAGGTACATTCATACGTCTACTCGGCGGTGCTTCCTTGGTTAAATGTGTTATCTGTGTTATCAGGTGCTAGACCAGGAGATATCTTCGTTCACCGGAACATTGCCAAGTGCGCATATCCTCCGCTCAACCTCCAAGTGCCCCACTCATCTTCCCGCACAGCCAATTCCACCTCGATGATGACAGTGTGTTGGCAGTCCTCACGTACGCTGTAGACTTCCTTGGAGTGTGAGTCTTCAATGCTTATATTCTCGGACCCCCATTCTCATTGGTATTGAGACAGTGAACACGGTGCATTATTTCTTTCTCGTTTTCTTGACTGTCATCCCAACCGAATGTGATTTGTTTCTTCCACAGTCGTTGTCGTTGGACACACCGAATGTGGAGGAGCAGCAGCCTGTTTTAATGCCGCACCTTCGTTCCAGCCAGGTCACGCATGTGCTGTCGTACCTACGCTACCCACCAGCGCTCCCCTCAATAAGTGGTTGCAACCTCTTACCGCTCTTGCGGCTTCTCTTCAGCTCTCATCGGTGCCAGCAAGCGAAGCGCTGCCTATCATAGTTGAAGAGAACGTCAAGGCGCAGGTAGAGAACCTTGCTCAATCCCCCGTCATTATGAACGCCTGGCAGAATAAGAGCGCGAAGGGGAAAGACGTGTGGATTCATGGATGGGTTTATGATATTTCTCAAGGCAAGCTCAAGGATCTTGGCGTCACTAGAGGCCCTTCCCGCTCAAAGTGAACGTGGTAAAACCACTGCCAGGATTTTTAGATATGTATGCTTTGTATAGTGTATTCGGATACAGATAGAGTATTTTGATGATATTTTTGAACGGTATGACACGATCATGACGCGACGGCTCGTGAACATGAACGACCATATGCATGCTGCAGCCAGTGACCGCCTTCTAGTCCAAATTGCTTCCTACAATACGAATTTACAAGCACAACGAGGACTTCCACAAGATTTGGTTGACTGGCTTTCTCCAACTCTCCATGTATCAACATTCCTTTCTCGTCAACCACGAGCGCCGGATATTGTCGCTGTCGGATTTCAAGAGCTCCTACCCTTGCACCTTGGACGTACGCTCTTTTCTCATGATTGTTTCTATTCAAGGGCCGAGCTTCTCTTATTTTAGTCTCGGGGTTCTCAAAGGCAGTTATTAACGACAGAGACTCCCACATCCGAGGCCAAATCGAGGCTAATGCCCCGAACAAGGAGACCTTTTCCACTATAGCCAAGATAGTCAATGCTGGTGTTGCCTTGCTCATATATGCTCGAGACGATGGCATAGGAAGAAAAATTTGCGATGTGCAAACTACCTGGACTGGCACCGGCCCCGGCTACATGGGGAATAAAGGTGCTGTAGGGGTCAGGTTCCGTGTCCCAGACCAGGACGGAGGTGTTGGGGAAACGTTTACGTGAGTTGCAGTGTACTATATGTCGATTTCTGCTTAGATCTTATACTCTGACAGATTCGTCTGTGCCCACCTCACTGCCCATGAAGAGAAGCTGCCACATCGCATTGCCGACTTTCATCATATCGTCGGCACACTACTCTTCCCGCCTGTTCCCGGAAGCGATACAACCAAGCCCTCGACAATGTACGCGACTAGTCATTTGTTCTTCGTTGGGGACCTCAACTTCCGCGTGTCCATTCCCCCTTCACACCCCGTCCTAACTTCTATGAAGGACGACCTGTCAGAGGCGATGGGTAAGGAGGAAACACGGAAGGTTCTCAAAGACTTCGACCAGCTTCTTGTTGAACGACGAAAGAGGACTATATTTGTCGGATTACGGGAAGGGGACTTCTGGAAGTTCAATTGTAGTTATAAGTACCGCTTGGGAAAAGTGGACGAATATAGGTGCCTCGTTCCCTTTACGCTGTTATCTTCGGACTAAGTATGTTCCCTTGTAGCACGAAGAGAACACCATCCTGGACAGATCGGATTCTGTACACAACCTATACGGATTCGCCAGACGACCTAGAAACATCCAGCATTACCAATTGCTGCTATACCTCGATCCCATCATACACGACCTCGGACCATAAACCTATCGTCTCTTTGCTTCTACTTCCTCCGAGACAGTCTCAGAATAGCACACCCCCGTTTCCGCCCCTTCTTCAGCTACCAAGTACCTATCAACCTAAGCCAGACCCCAATGCCAACGTCAAGCGTTATACCGGTCGTGTCCTCGATCGAATAGTAGGTATTATTTGGTGGTTCTTCGCTATCATTGGCGCGGGGTCTGCAGTTGTCGGCTTGTTCAATTTTGTGGTCGGGATGAGTGCTTGGACGTGGTGGAAATCATCCTCTCCATCATCAAGTAGCAGTGTCTAGTAGTGAATTTTTCACTCGAAGTCCACGCATAACTAGAATCCAACTTCGCCTCCAGCTATTTATTCTGTACTCTCTCTCTCGCGTTAATCTCTTCCTTTGGACTTGTAGAATTATTATAGATACTTCTAATTGGATATATCAGATCCTGTTGTATACGATAAGTGCACGGTATACATACGTATCCGGCATCTCCTTCCATGTGAAATTTAAATAGAAGCCCAAGTGCTAGTTGCGTGTATGTAGACGTATGTTAATTTCCAGGATAAAAAATGAGCATGTAACAAAATGAAGAATACAGCCTCACTTATTCTCGGTCTTCCACAGTTACAAAGGTACCTTCACGAGTCAAAGAGCCTCCTGGCGAAGGCTGTTCTTCGACATCATCCAAGATAGCCTTCATTTCGCCCTGGGTATCTGGGAGCCGAACAAGACTTAAAGCGACGACGGAAATGAAAATGGTGGCCACGGAAACAAAGAATATTGTTCGGGGATAGCTGGCGACAGTGTTCATGTATATCAGGCCGTACATGGCAGGTCCCAATATTTGTGAACTGTTTCAAATCGAGGTCAGTGTCAACCGACATTAGCAAAGGAGAAACATGCCTCAACGCTTGCAAAACTGATAGCGCGCCGAAGAGTTTTCCCGTCTCCGTCCCGCCGCTCTTGGTATACAAGTCCATAGCTAGGGCTTGGATAGCGGGTGAAAAGCCTATACCAAGGGCACCCATCACTCCGAATCCGACAAAGGCCAGGGCATTCGAAGTAAGGCCCATGCAAGTGTATGATATAATTTCAACACCAAGAGACACTCGGGCAAGATTGAGGTCAAAGTGACCGGACTGTGGCTCGCTCAAGCGGCTAGGGGAATGAGATCTTGAACGGGCGGGGGTTGCTTCCTCAGGCTGCCGAATCAGAGGCTCCTCCTCCGAGGCCCGCAATTGAATCCTCGGTTTCCTTTTGAATAATTTGATGCAGACTGGCATTTAACTGTCGTTAATGAATTTTGTCGAGAGGAAAGTAGTAACTCACTAGGAAGAATAATTGCCAGATGGACAGCACGGGCAGCCCCGGTCAAGCTAATCCAGTACGAAAGCTAATGAATATCAGGGACCTACATCTTCTCAAAGCGGTCACCCAAACACTCACGGTTTCCGAGGACCATCCAAATGTAGAAGCAGCGTATTGGAATTTATAGGTATAGGACCCCTGCGAAGCTCGATCATCAGCTATCATCACATACGAGACTCTACTGGATAGGAACACACCAACAATGATGCCGTGAAAGCGTAGCATGTCGCAACGAGCAGTAGATTCCAGTCTCGCTTTAAGCCTTTCAAATTACGCACGTGAATAGGCATAAAGATCGCTAAGGGACTCAGAAAATGGAACCACTGTTTGAACCTTGCAGGAAACCCAATACGAGTATGGCCGCCGGAGGCACTTGCAACGAGCTGTTCGTTGTGTTTAGCAATAGCCATCTGTCGTTGTCTCTTGCTAAGGGATTCCGGTATAATAAACCAGACCATGAAGGCATATAATAAATGAGAGAGGCTGGAGATCCAAAACACAGTGATGGCTTGATGAGTAAGACGAATCATCACCCCACCAAGGGTAGGTCCAACTGCCAAACCGGTGAACATAAGACCCATGCTAAGTGAGAATACTCGCGAACTAGGAACCAGTGTTAATTTCATGGTCCTTAGCTCGTAATCAGACCACTGACCGAGTAGCGGAGGTGGAGGTATCTGCCATGTAAGCGTGGACAGCAGCCGTAGTACTAGCAAAACCTGGGGAAGGAATATCAACGCAAGAGCTTCCTACAGCTACAAAAAGTCAGGAATACCTCCGAGGGTCCCCTCGACCAAAGGACCTATGACCAAAAACCAATAGTTCCCAGGGAGTCTCTCGGCGTAATAGTAAACGATGATGAATGTCACATCCGTCAAGAGTACTCCGATGACTGATATGCCTAGAACGTGAATCCGACCGTGTCTGTCCGAAAACTATGAAGAGGGAACATTAATGACGGATTTTGTCGTGAATGTTTAACGACACTCAACTGATCCCCACCAGCCGGTAGTCAGGCAGCTCAGCACACCCATGCAGGCGGTCATTACTAAAAGATTTCATCAGTTCCTTTAACCATAAGGATAGTAAACAAGATCAATATTTACTCGCTGCAAGCTTTGCGACAGCTGCCTGGACTACGGGATCTGCTGCGCATGGGTTGGCCCTAGCAGTCTGAACATGGACACTCCCGTATGAGTGAACTTGATTGTGGGACATTGTGAAGTTATCGGGCCTTCTATAGTCTTGCAGCCATGAGATATAGTAGTCAGACTCATAGTAGACGTCTGGCTTATGGACACGGCACGCGAGCATTGTGTAGATCTCGACTCTTGGCGCGATCGTAGCGGCCATAGCCATGGTAGCAAGAGGTAGCATCACGATGATCCTGGATTCTATTGCTTCAGCGGTGAACTGGGTGAGTAACGGCTTACAGCACTTACCACCAAGGACTCGGTCGCTTCCACCAGGGTAAACTAGCCCTCTCATTAGCTGCCTCCAAGTCATCGTGTATCGTTGGTTGTTCTTCTTCGACCAACGTACTCTCCACTTGATGATGGTGATGCGGATGAACAAACTCATGCAGATATTCGACTGTATCTTCTGTAACCGTCCCTTCGCCTAGGAGAATATCTTCAGCACGAGTAACTGTGGGTGTTCTTGAGTATCCAGGTCGAGGTGTCCGAGAACGACTACGAGAATGGTACATGCTGAGAAGGGAGATCTCGATAAAGTTTCACCTCATGCCCAGCTGAAGAGCTGAAGATAAAAGGGATCTTGGTCAGATTTGTTGCCGGTTGCGAAAACGAAATGCATGACGAAGTCGGTTTGACATGCCATTTACACGCTCATGCTGCGATCAAGTGGCCCTGACGGAGCATTTAGCGGCATCAACTATTCCCACAATGGCATTTGCGCTCGATTGGTATTCATCCCCACTGTGACACCATCTTAAGAACCTTGTATAAACACTTTAACTAATATGGCTCCAAGATCAGCAGATTTTACACGTCAGGTATGCTTTGGAGAAGCAATCTTTGCCTGGGACGCGTTGGATCACGCAGTCACATGAGTGTTGGACCCATCCCAGTCGTAGTACTGTATCGATGGAGATAAGATAATCGCTAGTCAAGTCAACGTCAACCATCATGGTCAGTTACGCTCCCCTTTCTAAAGATCCGATACTCATGAAAGTAATTCAAGTCCCACACAGTCGACATCCCTCAATCCATCAAGGACAGTCTGCGGAAATTTAGATTTGCTCGCCGTAGCGCAGGAAGTGCCGCTATCGTGATCAAGATCAACAAGCAGAAATTAATCATGGAGGAGGTCGAGCAGTTTGACAATATCAGTATCGAAGAATTGGCAGAAGGTCAAAATCTTGTTCATTTCGATACTCATTTGTTCATCCTTTTAGTTCAGAACTTCCGGAGAACAGTCCTCGCTACGTCGTCCTAAGCCACGAACTCAAACACTCTGATGGCAGAACGTCATTTCCGTTGGTCCTGATCAACTGGGCTCCAACAACTAGCGAGACCAGCTTGCTTACATTACATGCTAGTGCATTCTTGGACTTCCAAACAACGGCGCGTGACAGTTATTTGAACACCACTATTTCCTTTCTAACACTTTGATTATGAAAACAGGCAGATGTTTCGAAGGTCATAGAAATCAGGGATGGGCCAGAGTCTCTAACACAGGAGCTTGTTGATTCAAAACTACTTGGGAAATAAACAAAGAAAACGTTCTCCACTCTTCGATCGAGGGAAATCGCTGCATTATCGGATGTTTGTTCAATACTTACAAGCAACTTACTATCCATCTTCGACTTCTGCATGTATCTACTGCAGGGGCCAATCGATTATTCAACAGTGTTATACATAACATACAACAGGAGCCATCCGAATATAGTAAAACACCCAAAATAAAAAGTATAACGAACCAAGCCGAACACAGAACCAATTAATCCTCAAGGACTCAATGTCCAGAGCAAGGCGCAGTAGGCAGCGGCAGCCCAACCGCATCCCAAGCGTTTGGGTAGGAACACAGAGGAATTGGTCTACCATACTCATCAGCGCATGCCCAGGAATCAAAAAAGATGAAATAGCCTTACACATAGACCCCCTCAATTACGCTGGTACTTGCACCAGCGCCCTCAAGCACAGGCAAAGTCCCAGTGGGTGTCAATCTCGGCAACCAATTCATCAGCGTCCCGTTCACTCCTGCGGGAGTTGCTACTGATGTTGGCGGGAAAGGAATAGGACTAGTCTCGGCGATACTAGTGGCCGTGCTGTCGCCGAGCGAGTCACCAGTAGCACTCGCGGGATACACTCCATCAAACGAGCTCATAAGTGGACAGTGGCCTACAGCATCCCGTGGGTCTGCATTTGGTTTCATTAATGGGGACCCCGTGTGAGCTCAAGGAAGATTCTACCTTTAGGAACCCAGCCCCCTTCACGACCCCTCTGGTAATCCCACATCACCCTGCCGCCGACCGAAGACTCCGAATCCAACAGCCGTACCTTCCAGGTATAGTAGAACCAATGTTGTAACGCATCCATTGAAGCTAGCGTAACTTCCCTGAGTGAATGAATCGTTGTGTCGTCCCATGATTCGGGGTTATTCCAGTAAGAGCAGTTGGCGTAGAGTGTCGGGTTGTCAATGCCGTTTACCCTGAATTAACGTGATGAGTCGTGCTTACCAGAGCTCTGAAGACTAAGCCATGAGAGACAAACCACATTCCGCAATCATTCACACCCGTACTAAACTCCCCACCGAGGGTGATGCCGAACTGGGCAGAAGACCGATTCGTTGCAACAGCCCATTCACTTCCGATGGATTGTTCATCAGCCTGGCGAACGAGAATCAATATAGAGGCGTTTCGGCGTACCATGGCCTTTGACGTATGTCTTCCCTACTCCAGGCTAGTAGCTACCGCTAACATGAGAAATTTCCAGATGTCGAACAACCCCACGGAACTTACGGGATGCTGATCCAACGCCAGACGATCGGCACCAGGCATAAATCCTTCCCATAAGCTCACCTAAACATTTCGCAGATCAGCATGTGCAGAAGCACCACTTAAATTGAAATGTACCCCTTGGAATCCATCCTGGATCACTAAGATCGGACCCTTGCCTTCTCCGAAACCCGCGTCCCTCCTCAGAGTATCGTATACAATTTTATAGAAGCTTTCAATGGATTCACGACCAATAACCGAGAAGCGAATGTCGTTGGCGATGCCTAAGCTGCATCCGAGAGAAGTTGATTAGCAAGAAAATAGATGTGACATCGGCATACACAGGCACGACATCTTTGTACTCATTTCTACTGAGAAATTCATTGAAAACTCGCAGATAGCTGATTGCTCGTTGGGCATTCGCGATGCCCATTATACCTGCCCGACAGACTTTTAAAAGACTGAATAGAATCATTAGAAATGCATCCCACCATTCATTCTACCAAGCGCGACCATTCAGTCTTGCGCGTGACGAGTAATCAAAGCTAACTTGCTTACAAGTTAACTGTTCCGCCTGTCCAGGACATCAGGCGCTAGTTAAGTACATGGAGAATGTGACGAAACACACCTTTCCCTGAATGATCCCACCCATTCTGACTGCCCGGAAGACCTTCAACCTGGAGAAAGATTCTGACGCCGTATTTGCGGGCCCACTGGATACTGTAAGAACTTGACGTGAATATCAGGTAGTGACCAAAAAGAGGGTCCATATACGCTTTTAAGAAATACTTCCAGCTCACGCCCTCCAGGAACGGTTCACCAGGCCAAGTCTCGATGGCCCAGTATCCTATCGATATGCGAACCCAATTGAGACCCGAGGCAGCGATTTGGGCGAAATCTTGTTCAGTCTACACTGGTTACTCAGCGCTATGTCGCGAAGATCTAGATGGACGACAAAGCAACGCACAATGAAAGTTCTGTAGTGCTCTTCCATCTCCGTGCTCAAATTAGCGCCCATCGCAAACGATAGAGACCATTCATCCACTACGTGAGCTTCATTATCCTTGGTGAGGGCATAATACTTGTTGTATAGCGTCGGCGTAATAAATGGACGCGTCACTGCGTATAAGCCAAATTAGAGGAAGAACAAATACGCGTAAGTGTGAAGGAAAACTCGCCGAGCCATCCGCCTAAATTGACACCTCTGACGATATCTTTACCCCATTGCCACGTATCTTTCTCATCTACCTGCTCGCCGAGACCTGGAATGCGTTTACTCCAGTCCTGTGCTCTCCCACCACGACCAAACGGATCCGAAGGATCCCAAGCCCAATCGCCACCGAAATCGTTCGTGTACAAGAAGGTCATATTGGTATCGGTCACGATTGTACTCCCATTTCCACCAGATGTCGCACTCAAATGATGAAGACCCTTTTCACGATCTATAAGGACAGCGGTAAGAGCGATTCCACCAAAGAGAACGAGCGTGCCGAATACGAGCGAGGTGACGATTTTCCACTTGGGCGTGAATTTGAACTGAGCGAGATATCGAGAAGACTCTTCATGTTTTTGAACATCGAGAAGGCAGTCTTTGGAGTCGTCACGGGTGATGGCGGGATACGAGGTCTGCGATTCAGAAGCTTCGATATGCGACATGATGCATCAAGCGCTCAGGAAGAGATTCAACTTCGGTGTGACAGGCTCCGGAATTGGTGTTACTTCTTGAGCAACGTAATCCGAGAATCATTTACAACCACGGCCGGTCTGAACACGGGAAGGTCTATGAGTTATCACTGTTGAAGGCCATAACGTACACAACGCTCGCCTATTCACTTATATACCTTACACATACATACGCATCAATCAATGCTTCCTTTGATTCATCTCCTGTCCTGGTTATTCTACTCGCCCCAGGCATGACGCATGAAGATCCTAGTGTGCTGCTTGAGTCCTGCCTCCTCAATTGCTTTGATTTCATCAGCAGTAAGTTCAGGTAGCACCGGAACACCAAGCGTCTCCTTGATACGAGATTGCTTGGAAGAAGTACTACAGAAAAGTTAGTCAATCTTCTCATTAAGAAAGGGATAAGTGACGTACGTTACGACGATGACGCCCTTCTGGAGCAGCCATTTGGTCAGAACATGGGATGGTTGGACAGTCTTACCCGAGTCCTTTGAGAGCCTCGCTGCGATAGAGTCCAGAACCGGATCAACTGGTCCACCAGGTGCTTTGGTGACAGGAACAAGACCGCCGTATGACTCGAGGACGATACCCTTCTCTTTCGCAAAGTCATAGATAGGCTGGACGGTATCCCACACGTAAGGATGGAACTCGATCTGTTCAAGTCCAAAGTCAGAACCGAAGAAGACCAATGGTGATCTTAGACTGACCTGATTGACTGCGGGTACGACAGTAGCGCCGTCCAAGGTCTCCTTAAGGTCTTCCAACGAATAGTTGGATACTCCAATGCTCTTCGCCAGGCCTTCCTTCTTGATTTCCTCCATCTGCTTCCACCATTCTTTCAACTTTCCCTGCTGACGAGCAATATATGGGGAGTGAATCAAGTACAGATCCACATAGTCCACTCCAAGCTTCTTCAATGATTCGACTAGCTTGCTTTTGGGAGTTTCACCCTCTTCGAACTTCTCCAGGAGCTTCGTGACGATATACAGCTCAGAACGAGGAACGCCTGAGGCCTTGATACCATCACCGAGGGAGTCCTCATTTGCATAGATTTGCGCTCCATCCAGGTGCCTGATACCAGTCTCGATGGCTACACGAACAAAATCTGTGGCATCCTGCTTGTATAGAGCGGTACCAGTACCGAAACCAAGCCAGGGTACTTGGGTTCCATCGTTAAGGGTGAAGTTGGGTTGAGACATGGTTGAGAATGGGGATTGTCGGTTGGAAATGGCGTTATTTATGTCTGGAGGACCCCGATTCAGATACGGATGATAAGAATGACGCCATGAGTTCCGATGAGAAACATGACCGAGTGATATGCGCAATCGATGGCTGCAAACGACGAACGGCGAGGCATGAGTAGATTGCGGTTCTGAACAGGTTTTGGACGACTTGCCAATTCCCCAGCTTGACACCGCTTAAGCTTAGCCTTAACATGTTGTCCCTGAGTACGTTGGGAAGTCTCAGGGTGAGTAGGGACTCGGGAATATGCAGAGAGCACGAATATTCCGAATAATTATAAACTGGATTCACAGAAGCATTACGGGGAGTTTGGCGGATGACAGTGAAGGTCAGTTCTAGTCTTACCAAAGTCTTACCAAAGTCTTACTGTAGTAGAATACACGCAGCTGCAAGCGCCCAATTTGCCGCCCACCCGTTGGCGTGGGATCGAATTTATAAGACTGCACAGTTGAAACCAGTGGCTTGCTCGGGAAATGCCGACATCCACGCATCGTTAGCAAAGGCTGGACTTTGGCAATCATCGACACTCCTCAAAACCCCAATGGCGCCATCCACGACGTACGTTTCTGCGATTTGCGTCCGTTCTAATGGCTTCTGACAGTCTTATCATCCCTCTCCAGAGTCCCGAGCGCTTCCGTGAGTCAAGTTCTCATTAACTAAGGAAATCAGATTTTGAGCGTGGAGCAATTCTAGTCAATCGAAGTCCCGGAGACCCTCCTCAAGAAGCGCAAACAAAATGAAAAGGCCCGTGAGGAGCGCCTTGCTGCGGCTACTGCTGCCCGCAAGGTGAGAGGAGAGATTTCGGCTCAAAGATTTTTCTGAAACGGCTTTTTAGGCACGTCTGGCCCAGCGTAAGGTTATCTTCAAGCGTGCGGAGTCATATGTAAAGGAATACTTGGCAAAGGAGAAGGAAGAAATTCGCTTGAAGCGGGCTGCACGGGCTGCTGGTGACTTCTACGTCCCCGCTCAACCCAAGGTGTATTTTGTTATTAGGATTCGGGGGTACGCGTTATATCCTTCCCATGGTTGATCTCCCATCTTATACATGATTCCAGTATTAACGAAATTGCTCCCAAGCCCCGTAAAATCTTACAGCTCCTCCGTCTGCTCCAAATCAACAACGGTGTTTTTGTCAAGGTCACCAAAGCAACACAGCAGATGCTCCGTCTTGTCGAGCCCTATGTCACTTATGGGTACGCCCGTGTCACTTACGGGAAGGATTAGCTTATATAACTTGCGTGTTTTCAGCGAGCCCAATCTCAAGTCTGTCCGTGAACTGATCTACAAACGTGGTTACGGAAAGGTCAACAAGCAGCGTATTCCTCTTGCCAATAACCAGGTTATTGAAGAGAACCTCGGCAAATACAACATTACCTGTGTTGAAGATCTCATTCACGAGATCATCACCGCCGGCCCCAACTTCAAGCAGGTGAGAATTGTGTCTTATCAAGGGTCTCGAGCAATGCATTTACCACGTTTCACTCGTCCAGGCATCCAACTTCCTTTGGCCGTTCAAGCTCTCGAACCCCACCGGCGGCTGGAGACCACGGAAATTCCAGCACTTTGTCCAGGGTGGTGACTTTGGTGACCGGGAGTCCAACATCAACAAACTCATCAGACAAATGAATTAAATATTGTTGGGTGTTGTATGGATATGACTGCTGCTTATGACCGAGGCTGGCTGGGGATGGCACCGGGTTTAGTTACCTTCTTCATGTTGGCGTAAAATTACATTCTCGCCTCACCACTATTCTCTACGCTCTACGCTTGTATGCCATATGATTAAGCATCTCAAAAAGCCAAGAAAAAAGCCTAGCATCGAGCCGAGATTTGCAACGATTCGCAATGAGTCGAAAAAAATTCCTCAAGATGGTCATTCTCGGTACATAATAGCCATGACGCCCGTTCAGCTTTGACCTTTCCACTTTCTCGTAATGTTCTATCGTACATACATTCGTTCTTGTGTTCTTCCTATCCAAACATTCTATTGAAAAACCTATTGTATTTCATTGGTCACCACCTTGTTCATTTATCATCTGAAGCGTCATTATCACGCCTTCTGACGCGCTATCCATCCACGAATGAATGTGCTACTCATTTTCGCATTCCTCAGCCAGTCCTGATCGCTATCGTCCAGGTTAACCGAGTCGTGCGATATGACGTCGATAATGAATGTCTTGAGCGGGGGGAGAGATTTAGAGGCACGATGGGAAGCAACTATAGAGCATTAACGAGAAATTTCTTCACTACTTGGAAGACCTTACTAGCTTCCGCGCCCTTCAAAGTTTCCTTGCTAACCACTAACGCCTGGATATCCGTGTCCCATCCGGTAGGCCCGTACACATCTTCAATCGGAACCACATCATAAGATTCTAAACCCGGCCAAAACAGTTCGGAGAACTGTCGGACATTGGCAATCCGTGTCTCGAGCGATTCCAGGAAGTCTGCGTTAATTTTGTTTCGTAGAAGCGAGGAATGGGTGACGCCCACAATAATCTTGCGGGACGTAATGAAGAGAGCCATGCTGAGGAGGATTTTATGGCCTGGATGAAGATGGTCAAAGGTTCCACCTAATGCGACGACCGGATATGTAGACGGCGTATCGACATTGGAGGGTGATAATTCATCCGGGTGTGTATGGGGCTCTGAAGAAACTGAGTCGTCTTCAGATCGATTTATATAGGTCTGAGGAAGAGAGAGGACCCGTGAAGGTATGGGGATGTCGATGTGCTCCTCGGTGATGCGGAACAAGGTGTCGAAATCCTTCAGGAACTGGTAGTCATTGTCAAGGCCTTTCAAAAGAACATCAATGTTCAATAAAATCTTGTTCAGCTCTTGCGAGACTTTGGTCGCCTGGACGTAAACGAAAGTGAGGAGGCGCTGTACTTGATCGAACGATTGGCTGTGGTTTATGCCACCCGAGGAATTGAATAAAGGAGAATAAAGGAGAATTGTGAGATTCTCTCGTGCAGCTCTGGTAGCAGCAACAATAGCGGGGACCAGAGATAATGGTGGTTCGAGGGAAGGCAAGGATGCTATGAGCAGCACCGATGCAGGAGAAACAGACATGGTTTTGCACGTGCAAGGGCCCAAATGCACTTTGCCTGATGCCACCACCAACTAGCAGCACTCACGCAGGGGGTATACAGCCCTCCGCTTCCTTCTTTCGTCCCTCTCGGCCAAATCAACCTCAATACTCCCCTCAGCATGATTTATTTCCTCTAGAGAATATACAAAAGCGGCATTCAGATGTCTCCCAAGATGCCGTACCTTCGAGAACTGGAACCCCTACGAATGCCAGCTCCAATACGAGTAACTTGGTTAGGAACAGCGTCGACCGGGTCTTCAACTTGAGCAGAGGAATGTCAATGGACGACTCTGCAAACCGCAATGTCGAACAGTCTTTCGATGAGGATGAGCGGCCGACTACTTCCAGTAGCAATAAGATGGGAATGGGCATGAAGGAGACTGTTATTCCGCAGGCTGGACTGGATGAAGAGACGGACGATGATTTCAATTTTGGGCACAGACGAAGTCGATATAAATCCGGAGGTTCCAATTCCTCAGATTCTCCCGTACCGTCGCCCAACGCCCGCACTCGGCAATTGGAGTTGCAGCGCCGTCGTCGTTCATCATTCAGCACTTCCCAAACCCACGCATCTTTTTCTGGACCTGCAGCTTATGCAACTTTAGCCTCAGTGCCCATCGTGAACCCCAAAACTAACAAGCCTATGCGAAATTATCAGCTTCACCCCTCGCGGAATAAATTCTTGTTTGGAGGCCGTTTGTTACTAGGAGGGGACTCTCCTTGGGCATTTATTTTCTGTTTCACGATTGTGTTGGCGATTAGCGGGCTCTGGTTCGGTGCGACATGTCCATGGTGGTGGAGAAATGAAGGAGCAGGAGGGAAAGTGCTGGTGATCATTGGAGCGTACCTAGCAGCAATGGTCATTACAAGTATGTTGACTACGGTGAGTTTTTGGTCTGACTAGCGTTTGGAGACGTGTTCATTTACAGATCTATCACGCAGGCAACTATGGACCCAGGGATATTGCCTCGGAATTTAGACCCTGATCCCCCATACCCAGCAAACTCACCTTCAGACGGTGGTGTGCGTGCACCAATGCCAAGGGATCTGAAGGTTCGGTCCGATGTGTGAGTGCCCATTCTGTTGCGTTCACCCGAAACTTAAATTTGGATTGTCAAGCGTCCGAGTCAAGTACTGTCCTACGTGCAAGACTTACCGGCCCCCGAGATCAAGTCATTGTAAAATGGTGTGTCACAGCTACTTTATTCCATGTCACTTGCCAGTCTGACTGCTGTACTAAGTGCGACAATTGCATCGACGGGTGTGACCATCACTGTCAGTGGGTCAATAACTGTGTGGGTCGGAGGAACTACACTACCTTTTTTGTTCTACTTTTATCTGCTGTTAGTATCATCGTTGTCGTCATTTTCTTCGACTTCTAACTGCCCAACAGACCTTAGCACTAATTCTAATCATATGCACGACGGCACTGCATTTGTACCTGCTTACTCGTCGGGAAAACATGTCGTTCCGACAAGCCATAGCGAGGGGCGAAGGTGCAGGAAGTGCTGCTGCGTTTGCGCTCAGCATCGTAGTCATCTGGCCAGTCTCAGCCTTAACGAGCTATCACGTTCGGGTAGGTGACAACTTCAACTTACGGACATTGAAAGTCATGTCGCTGACCAACCTTTTGTTTCAGCTTCTGTTGCTAAATATTACGACGATAGAGCAGGTGAGCATTCTTGGTTTTCTTGCGCCATGTCCTTTTTTTCTCTTCTCTTCCTCTCTTCCCGGTTTGCGTCATAGACAGGATCGTGCGCCCCACTCCTATCATCATTTGATTGGGTTCTGTCGAGACATAAGCGTACTGTAGTTGTCACTTCGTTGATTTGGACACATTTTGGTAGCGTTTAGTCGTCTCTCCGTGATCGGGGGTACGGCGGAGGCACTAGATATGGCGTCCTTTTAATAAGTGCATAATTCAATCGCCAAGAGGCTTGCTCAAGCTGACTACCAGCTGAATCCTCTAAAGGAGGCGATTCTTCTTGACCCACGACTGTCGACCCGAACCCTCAACGTTTTGGGGTTCGGCGCTCGTTTGTTTGCTCTCCTCTCCTCTCCTCTCCGTCCTTTTTTTTTTCTTTTTGGTCGTTGTTGTCTGTACCACGTCGCATCTTCGATATGGCTATTCACCGACGACTGGTGGTACTCTTGACCTTTTCTGGTCCTCTTCCATTTGTCGCTTGTCTCTGTCTTTCTTCTCTTTCCGCTTCGATGCATTCCTACTAGGAACCGTTGCCAGATGTTCATCGGCGGCCTCAAGTTGAGCCGTAGCGTGAACCGAGATTATGTCGCGTGTCAGCCACACCCTCATTCAGTTCACAATGTTCTTGTTAACAGGGACCCGAGTCTTGATGCAGATACTTTGACTCATGTCTAGCTTTTCACTGTTCAGTAATTGTCTTCTTTTTTGGTCTGCATCACCGCTACCCTTTTTTCCCGGCTTTCTTTCTCCTTCGTGATATTATTTATTCGCTTGCGCCGAAAAATCTATCTTCCCGTTCCCCCGCCCACAACTTTTACTGATCATCTGTTTCCAGATCCGGAATCAAGCTCACAAGACACTCGTACCAGGGCCTGCGCCGCCAAACCCTTTTTCGCATGGGACTTGGAGGCGCAACCTGATGGCGGTCCTGTGTCGACCATCTGGCTATTCATGGCTCGACCCGTCAGGAATAGCGACGGAAGACAAGAGAGAGGTCAACCCGGGGCTCGCGGATGTTGTCCATGGTCGTGACTCATGATACGAGTGATACGAGTCGGATTGTCGGAAGGCGCTCACCCCTCGGGTTTAGTATTCATGAGCATGCGGTCGTCGGAGGAAGAGGGCTGGTCGGGTGTCAATAGCTTGTATTGGCGGCGGTCATTTATTCTTTTGTGGGACTGCTTTCAAGGTGAAGGAGTGATCATGTCACTGTCAGGAGTTTGAAATGGTGGATCTACGACAATTTTGGGCACGTTTGTCGTTTTTTCGTTCGTTGGCAGATCGCAGGCGGTTTGTTCGTGATGGTGCAAACAGACATCCAGGCAAGATGCGACAAGTAGTTCTGTTTCGTTCATTTGGCTTTCACTTAATTGAGTATATGTTCACGTTCATTCCCATTCTCAGTCGTTGTCTTGTATTTCTTGTTGGGCTATATCTATTCATCGTGATTCAATGTCGAATAGTCCGAGTTGTGTGCTTTTAAGGACTGGGCAACTTGCGCAGGGTTATTGACTTTTTTTTTTTTCGAAAGGATCAGTCTTGGAAGGTCAGTTGGCTCCACACCCACGAGGTTGACCGAGGGTTCTTTCCCTGGCTCGGCGACATGTACCTGAAGAAATCCCAGTCGTCCGCTATCTGCAGGATTGAAACAACCTCAGGAGGCGTGCGCGACCACTGGCGTTGGCTGACAATGAAATGATTACTTCTTGTTTTCGGCTAGCACCCGAGTCGCCGTCGCCCGAAAATTTAGCACAGCAGCGGGGCTCGGAATGTCGAATTGTCAGGGTGCTCTAGTTATTTCCGCAGCGGTTCCTGTGACGCATTGAATGACAGGAAGCAGAAAGATTTAGATCAGAGATTGCAATGGGCAAGAAAGGCAACTGGGGAGAGTCATGTTAAGAAGATTCCCCAATAAACGCGACAAGGCCGAAATTGCCCGAACGGACCAGGTAAAGTTGCTTGACCCCGCCTCAAGCGCAAGAAACTAGAACTTTGAGAAAAAAAAAAGTGAAAAGGGTTAGGAAAAATATGCCGTTGAGGGGCAAGAATTGAAGCGGAGCCCGAACGTTTGGAAGCCGTCACGCCTGTTGCAGCGTTATCAGGGTTTTTACCCGCCAAAATTTCGAGGTATGTGGACAAGTTTACCTTGTTATTACTGATTTGTGTAAGACATTTGTGTTGTGAGAAGGCAGGAATTGAACTTGATCTACGCGTGGAAATCAGCCATCTCCTTATAAATCAACTAATATGGCGGAGTCACCACTCGATTCTTCCTCCAACTCTCCTTCTGACCAGCCGTCCGAGTTGCCGTCTCAGCCGCCCCCGACGCCGCTCTCCTCTGACAGGCCACCAAAGAAAGCCCGGCAAAGGAAACAAGCCGATCCAAAACGTGAGTTTTCAATGTTCTACTCAACAAATTTTACGAATCTCATTGTATTCCATGTTTTTCGCCAGCGGCTTCTCCAGATCCTCCTCAGCCGCCCATCGTTCACCAAGCCCCTGTTCTCCAGCCATATCCTGGACACCCTCATCCATACTACATGAACCCCCCCTATCCCGGTCATCCGTACCAACCTTCGCCTCATCCGAACTATCCTCCGCCGAACCACGGCCAATCGTCCCATAGTTCGCCCATACCGACCCATCCTCATCCGCCTCCCTATGCATATCCTGTTCCGGCGAGTCCTCACCCCGGATATTACCATCCAACCTACCAGTATCCGCCGCCTGTGATGATGTATCCGCCGCCACCGCACCATCACCACCATCCACCTCCTCCTCATGCTGAACATTCTCCGAGTGCTTCTTCACCCGCTCCACCAGAGTTGAGCACGGGGGCTAAGCGGAAGAGAAAGGGTACGAAGGATGACAAGGGTTCTGAGGACGAGGGACGCGCCTCTGCCACGCCAATAGTGCCCACGAGTGGCACCAGCACGAATCCGCCTTTAGATTTGAAGAAACGTACCAAGACAGTGCGACTATTGATTTTTTTTGTTACGTGGTTTTCAGCTAATTTTTCCTTGCTCAAGCAACGTGCTTGTGACTCGTGTCGAACTCGCAAAATACGTTGTGACATTCTTCCTGAAATGGTGAATAATTTTCCTTCCTGATGCTTTGTGATGGCCTTATTCCTCTATCAGGACCCGCCAATCTGCCAGCATTGCAAGCAGTACAATTTTGAATGCTCGTTTTTTCTGCCTATCACAGAAACCCGTTTCAAGAAAAAGAAGCTCGAAGCTGAAAACGCAGAGCGTGAGAAGGAAGCTTCTCGCCCAGCTGCGCCCTCTCTTCCGGAGTCTGTTAAAAGAGACGTCGGTGTATTTGGTATGTCCAATTTTTTCTCCTACCTGCCACCGCCTTCATCTCGCCTTTCCCTGCGATGGCTGTCCACGGTCAAACTTAAACAATGGCCTGGCAGGTCCCACGTCTACCGCCCATCTTCTTCATTCTCAAGCCACGATCTCACCTCGTCACTATCAAGGTTATGACGCTAGGTACAACCACAGCTTCCAAGTCTCGAAAAGTGGCGACGGGCTCATCCAAGTCCAAAAACCAAACAAAGAAGAACAGCCAGCCTCCATGGTCAAGCCAATAAATCTTAACGTCGACCAGGACGTCCTACAGCAACTGGTGAACGCGTATTTTAGCGACGTGGCCCCGCTGCTTCCAGTTATTACCAAGACCGAATTCTTGGCACACTCCACCCCTCCGCCTATCCTGTTTTATTCGATGTGTTTGGTCGCAGCTGCTCGGCGAGAAGTGCCTCAGCAAGTATTCGACTCGATACGACACAACGTGGATACGATCATCAAATCCGATGATGTCCTGTCCAATGCGTCTATTGTGAATGTACAGTCGCTACTGATTTTGTGTATGACGGGGGACTGTCATTCGCAATTTGTGCCTAGTGCTTTATCAGCGTTGTGGGTTCGGTTGGGAGCTGCTATTCGGATGGTAAGTTTTTTACCCTTTGATGTTCGTCCCCGGCGTTGACCTTGAAATTTCCAGGCTCAGGATCTCGGGTTACATCGGTGTGAGTCACTGAAGCAACCAGACATGGACTTACGGCGACGTCTGTGGGGACTTTGTCTTATTAGCGACAGATGGTGAGATTCGTTAGATGTCTTTAGCGCGCTGATCCGAATGTCCGTTCTTTTCGCCAGGATAAGTTTTACCTACGGGCATCCCTACATGATCAGTCTCGAAGACTGTGATGCTCGTCTACCGTCGTCCGGTGATATCACTGATGACTACATTGACGAGCTTGTACGACTGAGTATTCTGCTTGGTCGAGTGCAAAAGGCCTTATATACGTGCGTATTTCCTACTCTTCAATTCCCGAACACGTCGGCTAATATTACTGACACAGGCCTTCTGGGCTGAAGCAGACCAGGGACGAGACGCTTGAAGCCATCCTCCGTGACTTGCAAAATTGGCGAGACAAACTTCCCGAGGAGCTCAAATTTCGAGGTCCCACGACTTCTCGCCTAGGCGGTAAGTCTCTGTGGCCCCTGAACGCGACGCGTTCTGATTTCAACAACCCAAGGCCTCCTCAATCTCCTCTATGTCTGTGTCCTCAAGATGTTCTTTCGACTGTTCATGCGGATCAGTTACACACTGCCATCGCACATAACGTTCGGACTTACCGTGGAGAGATGGTCTAATCTGGTTATCGATGGAAACCAGGCTATCGACTGGTTGGATGCCAATGAGCGAGTCTATGACGTTTGGTTGGTTGTAGCTTATGCTGCAGTATCATGTGGCCTTATACAAGTGGGTATTCTGACGTTCAGCGTCTGGACAGTCAACTCATTCTACTCCAAGTATCACACGTATGTCAGACGGAAATCGCCCGAGGCAGAAACACAGCTACGCAAGTTACGGGATTGCGTTGCAAGATGGGAGAAAGCGATATCGCCTGATCATATGTCTGCGCGACGCAAGGTTAACCTTTTTCCTTGTCAGAGTGATGGCAAGGGCGCTCTGTTGCGCCTATCTTGAGCTGACACTTCTTCCTTCCGTCAGACCGCTGAAATAATCACGCTACTGTACGAGGCTCTACATACGCCCTTATCACTCGAAAAACCCGTCCTCAACCCGTCAGGCGGTGTTGTCAACAAGCAGCCCATGGACTTGGACTACAGACCGGACCCAAACCGACCTGGTGGTGGCGTGTTCATCGCACGTGGCAAAGTAGATGGCTTGAAGGATCTGCCGGAGGGAACGGTCATCCCCGAAGATGAAGAAGCTGAAGGTGAGACTCTGTCCAGCACTCTGGCTTCTGCCTCTACTTCAAAAGATGACCATGATCGTAACTTGAATTTATCATCATTGTCGTCGACTTTTGCTCCGCCACTCTCAGTCGCAACACAACTGGGAGAAAGCTCCTCAGGTTCCATGGTCAACTTCACTCCTTTGGGGGGCAGGGAAAGAAATTTAAATCCTGCAATGAATAGAGCGTCAGGACCTGACAATCAAGTAATCAACCTCTCGGACCAGCCACAGCCTACTCTCAACTCTCTCCAGGAATTTGCGATGACCGACAACGGGTATTTTGAAGGGATGCCTAATGGAATGTTTGAGTTTGGTGAGCAACTAATTTTTTTTTGTGATCGACGTTCTTTTGCTGAATTCGAAAATAAAGAGCAATGGGAACACTTCTTTTCCACTAAGCTTCCTCAGTCTGGCCAGCCTCAACAGTAACTTTGTCGTCATTTATTTTAACCTACTGCCTGCATTGTAAAGCTTTCGTACTGCTGTGTTTTCAATCAATAATTCGCTCTCGCAAAGTTGCATGGAATGAACTTGAAACGGGTGTGACTCGAGAAGTAAAGAGTGACCGTCACACAGATTTTCCTATAACGTCACCACTGGTCGGACTCAAGACAGGAGCTGAGCGACCTCTTCAACGGGTACGACCAGCCCTAGCATGAAGAGACTCTTTAGCAAGTCGACCAAGTCCTCCAAGCCGCCACAGCCTGCTGCAGTTGCTCCGGTTGTTCCAGCTCCAACAAATCCCACAGTCCCTCACACGACAGGTTTACAACCGAAATACATTGTACCGCCTATCCCTCATCCCCATCCCCATGATCACCTATCAATATTGCCTACAAGGGATGGCTTGCTGATTAGGCCTCATATACCTGAAATCGAGGCAAAGTCGAAAGCAGGAGTTATTTCTCATGTGCGGATATCCTGGGGCAAGTCGGTCAAGTTGGAGGAGCTCTCTGGAAATGGAGAAATTCCTGGCGCTGATTGGAAAGATGCCGTGATAGTTTATGGTATCGTCGGAGTGCTTGAACTATTCTCTGGTGCGTAGCCTTCTCTTGACGTATACCTAACTAATACGATGTCCAGCTTCGTACTTGTTGGTTGTCACTGCAAGGGAGGATGTTGGAAACGGTGTGCCAAAGCTTCACTACCTTCACTCTTTCGACTGATGCGATCTTGTTCAAGTCTTTGATCCCGTTCATGTGGTCTACTGCGTAAAAGGCGTCACTGCGATACCACTGATCGAGACACAAGCAAGAGACAGCTTGAAGTCTCTGGCTTCCCGCCCCTTTCGCCCATCACTTCTTCCCAGTACTACTATCGACACTATTGCATCGGTTGCCTTGACCGCAGAAAGCACAGACAAGCATGAGGCTGTGAATACGGTTAAATCTCCCGATCCACCAGCGCGATCTTCACCACGGGTCCAGTTCGCAACTCCAGAGAATATAGAGAGGGATAATGAACCCGCGGACATAGTTCATACTTTCAGTCTCAACACAGATGAACATGCATTTGCTCGCTCGCCTTCCGATTCTTCTTCAGAGTTGTCGGGCACTTCCACACCCACAGATTTCACATCACCGACCTCACCGGTTGCAAAGGCAGTGGCATCAAAGCTATCTTTCTGGAGTCGACTATCTAAACGAAGCTCCTTGTTCCCTATCACTCCCGAAGAAGAAGAGAGAAGCAAGCCGGAGCAAAAGAATGCACAAGAGCCTATAGTATCGACGACTAAAGTGGACAACATGATCAATGAAACTATGGACAAGACAGAAGAGCCCAGGCAGGTTCTCGAAAGTATTCTGTCCGAGACTGCTCCTCCGCCTGTAACGACCGAGGAGAAGCATTCCGAGCTGGAGACGAAGATTGTTCGAGAGTGCATTCGTGAATTCGTAAAAGGTGGAATGTACTTCGCATATCATTTCGGTTAGTGTTCCATGATGTGCCAATAACATACTAAACCTTATGGTGCAGATATCACGCGTTCTTTGCAACATAAACAAGAACAAGTAACCAAGTCATGGAAGCAGGATGCTCTTCTCGCTGATCTAAATGCTTTGCCGAAATCTGCTCAGAAAGGACCTACCATCGAAGAAATAAAGGTGGATCCGCTAGCAGAGCCCAACCCCACATTACCTCTCTGGAGACGTGTCGACAAGCAATTTTGGTGGAATGAATGGTTGTCGAAACCGTTGATTGATGCAGGAGTATGTCTCTTCTCTTCTTTATGTTCTCTTCTGCTCATTTGAAAAATAGCTTCATTCATACGTCCTTCCAATCATGCAAGGCTACTTCCAAACGGCAGCATTTGCCATGCCTCCCGAGGAAATCGACCAAGATGTTGAACTGGCGGTTGACTATGTTCTCGTGTCAAGGAGATCAAGAGATCGAGCAGGTCTCCGGTACCAAAGACGCGGGGTCGATGACGATGCACATGTAGCAAATTTTGTCGAGTCGGAAACCATTATGAGGGTTAAGGTAAGGTCAAATTCTCAAGTGTCTCGCCTTCATTCGTGCCACTCAACGTAACACTAGCGGGAAGGAATACTCAACGTCTTCAGCTATGTTCAAATTCGCGGCTCCAGTAGGTTTTAGATTGCAAATCTCCGTTGCGGGTACTGATTGACATGATGCTAGTTCCACTGTTCTGGACTCAAGCTGGCTATGGGCTCAAACCCCCGCCAGTTCTGTCAACCGAAAGAACTCATCAACAACATCTAGATGCCATGAAAAGACACTTTCAGAGAACATTACCATGGTATGGTCCCCATGTCAGTCTGCACCCTGTCTTTGTCCTTTTGCAATGCCGGTAATCCTCGTCTTCAGACTGTGGTCAATCTCGCTGAGCACCATGGCAAAGAGGGTGCTATTACTCAAGCCTATCGCGAGTTCATGAAAGAGCTTAACAATAGCGATGCCCAGTAAGTAAGTATCATGTCTAGTTCCAGCCTGCTCACACCCCTTTCTAGATATCACGAATATGATTTCCACACTGAGACTCGAGGGATGAAGTAAGCGATCAAAACTGAGCATTCCCAACACTACCTGATCCCTATCTAGGTACGAGAATATCTCAAAGCTCATCCAGGCCATGGAGAAGACATTCGACCACCAAGGGCAAGTCAGCACACATCTACTTGCGCATAATAATGAAAACAATGTGTTTTCAGATACCTCTGGGTTTCGAACGGGAACATCATGTCGGAACAGAAAGGTGTTTTTCGAGTGAATTGTATCGACTGCTTGGATCGAACAAACGTTGTGCAGGTTAGTTTGCCGAAAATATTTGACCTGTAATACTGAAAGGTTGTATTTGCAGTCGGCGTTCGCAAGATTTATTTTAAACAAGCAGTTAGGTGCAGTGGCACTCCTCAATCAAGCAGAAGGCAAGAGTGAGATGGATATAGTTTTCAACGATGGTTGGTCATTTCACATTCCATGTTTGCAACCGTCTAAGTTTTGTTTACAGTCTGGGCCAACAATGGAGACGCAATCAGTAGAGCATAGTCAGTCCATTTCGACGTTGTGGTCGTACCTTTCTCATTTCTTGTTTACGGTAATCAAGCGCTGGGACTTCAGCTCTCAAAGTTTGTGCCTTTCATTGATCGTACCGAGAAGCTGTGACACTGACCGGATGATCAGGGCGACTTTACAAGGTACATATTGAATTCTCTTGGTTCGTGGTTCTAGCCCACTGAATGCCATCAAGGACCGGAAAGCGGGATCTTAGTGGCCTGCTCAATGATGGTGTAAATTCATTGGCCAGGTCGGTGCCGTGATACAATGCGATTACTTTTCATTAACTTTAATGTCTATTTAGGATGTATACCTCAACATTCAGTGATTGGTTCTGCCAAGCGGTCATAGATTTCATGCTTGGAAATCGGACACTGTCGGTGTTCTCAGAGTTCTTGCTGAAGCTCCAGAGCACGGATCCCAGCGATCTGATACGGCTATCCAAGATCAGGGCCGAGGCAGTTGCAACTTCTGTTTCACGTTGTCTTGCGGAGGGAGAAAGGTTACTTGCTGGTTGGACGCTCTTTGCGCCTGAAGAACTCAACGCCAAGATCGGAGAGAAGTTCGAAGAGAAGGTTTTACTGTTATCCGCTATTGCTATCTATATCATAGTGAGTCGTTTTGGTGTGGCAAAGGTGGTTTGCTCATGATCCCTAGAGTTATGATTATACCCTAGAGAAGGTCAAGCTCTATACCCGTATACCACTTGGAGATATCATCGGAATTAGCAAGGGTAGGTCCAGTCAATAAGAGTGCACTGTCACATGCTAACATTAAACAGGAGCATATATTTTGTCGCCACTTGAAGAACCGAGTAGGGATTCAGAACAGAACGCGGGCTTCATTATAACATGGTTGAATAAGGATCAAGTTACTCGAGTTACAAGCTACTCCCTGCGAAACAGCCTTGAAAGCTCATCTTCACGCGCCTCAACTCCCATCACCCCTAGATTTCCCATCAAGCCTACAATGCCAACAATGTCGACAGATGATGCCACCTCTATAACTAGTCCCTCCTTCACTGCAACAAACTCTTCCAATACAGTTTCCAACGCTGCCGCCAAAGTAACGATTCCTTCCATTTCGCGTAGCCGCCTTTCTGCTACGCTCTCCCGCAAAAACACATCACTCTCTAACATCCTCACGAACACGTCCGTTAACGCTGGCGTCGACAAGACGTTCGCAGCATTCAAGATGTTGCCGATAGACCCTGCCCGGATACGCCGAATATCTTCTTCCGGAACGGGCACCGCAGAATACGCGGATGCCACTGATGAATTGACGAGTGCCTCGACGTGCAAAGAGGCAGTTGACCTAGTTGTGAATGCAATCGTTGCCGCTTGTAAAGATGTAGGCGCCATTGGGGGTTCTAAGGAAGGAGATTTTGTGAAGGAAGAGGACGTTGTTAGGTTGGTTTCATTCCCTCTTCTTGGGATCCGGTTTCTGATCACGCCGTTCATACAGCCTCGCAGAAGCCCAGCGAATGACGAGCATGTATGCAAAGATGGAATATGGCGTCAAGAGATTACTTTGGCTTGGTGGTTGAGAACATTCAGATGGACAGACAATTGGACACAAACTACCATTGCATTCATCAATTATACCTACTCATATACTTTAGTAATATTTTCATCTTACACTCGACAGGATGGTTTACGAAATATTGGTAGATAGTCTCCTTCATGCGGATGAGGTGTGACCGGAAATGACCTAGCGTCGCTCGCACGTAGAACGTCGGCTCTCACGCCTTTACCTCTTTCCACTGCGTGATGGGTACCGAATTCATGCCTGAACAGTTTTGAGTATGGGGAACCGCGGCAAATGACAGGACTTACTGTATTCATGGACGTCATGACGATATACGCTCAACTCCCACTTTTCTTGTTGCATTTTTGACATGCGTGGTCGAGACATCCGCCAACGAATCGTTTTCTCACCCAGTGCGAGCTGATCGACGGCCGTCACAATGTGTACATCCCCCTTGCTCACACGACGTCGTTCTAGTATCTCCGGGATTGTAAGGTCTTCCACGCCAGTCCCACTCCGATGAATGATCAGCATGAAAACAGTATGGAAACCATGGGCCAAACTCATGGTAACAAATCCAAAGTGAGGAGTAGGTGCCTCAAAGGTGGCTATATCCATGGCTTGTTGGGCAAAATCATCCGGCAATGGAGGAAGAATGGGTAGAGCCTCGCTCGTCAAAGCCAGAAGTGTTTCAAACTCGATGCGCCACGGATCGAGATTGAGTTTTCTAGACGGTCCGCGCTTTCCCTTGTGGCTCATGGGAATAGGCGCGTGTCCGCGATATTCAACCACTTCGGTGATCAGCTGGTCGTGAACTAGTGTATGCAGATAGTCCGAAAGCCAGTGGGAGGGATAGCCAATTTGATGCAAGCGAATAAGCAACCATATGAATATGGTCAACGTGTGAGGGAATTGAACACGTATCGCTATATCCCGACCAGTGCTTCCGGCGGCTATAATACCCAGGAGGGTTCGAGTGAGCCAGTCCCAAAGTTCAGCACGAGAGGGAAGTTGCTCTACAGGTAGTGGAAGTGAATCACGGGAGTGCGCGTATTCCGTTACACCATAGTCAGGAGTCATGGCGACTATGCGACTACCAAAGAAACGTTCAAATTCTTTGCAATCAAGGTGCGTGTAGCTGTGAACAAGTCAACGACATGCACCCGGAAGGTGAGATTAGCCTCACTTGAAGACATAGTGTTCACCGGAATCCCAAAGGCTAGTGTTTAACAAGCAATTTCCTGCAACCGATGCGTAATCCTTGTCCTGGAGACTGGGCATAGTGAGGATAGCGATGGCAAGAGGTCCTCCAATGTAGTCTCTGAGGAATCTCTTAGCTATTCAAGTATTCAAATAGATGAAGGAAAAGGACAAACGGTATATTGCTCAACCACATACGGGTATACTGTCGGGGGAAGCTTTCAGGTCTATCTTCTACGTCGTCGCCATTACGCATTTTGATGAGCTCGCCGTTGTACTCTCCAAGCAAGATCTCGAGTTTGATGTGGCCTGATAATTGTGCAAGAGAATCATTCACAGCGTCAAAGAATATGGAGACTATCGAGTACGATGGGCAGTCGGCGTCAATTTTCTTTGTCTCGTAGAGCTTCATCCTGTCGTTGAAATAGTCAATCTGGACAATGTTTCCGATGCTGTCGATATCGGTAGTCATGTCAACACGTGTCTTGGACTATGGTTTCTCATTATTACAATCAAATATCGGAACGACAACAATTCGCTTACCTCGAGGGTGATGTTGGGTTTCCAGTACTTCAAGATATGAGCAAGCATCGCGCGTTTCACCTAAAAATGTGGGAGATGTTACTACCGACGAAAAAGAGCCAGAAAACTCCAATCTCACTTCACCAATTTCACCGGAGCGGTCTCCGCGCATACTGTTCCACAGTTTGTCAACACTAGGGTGCTCGCTTGAACGTAGCACGGAAGGTGGAATAAAGACTGGGTATAGGGAGAGGATGACCTCCTCATTCACGAGCTCTAAAGGCCCCGAGAAACCGTTGTTTTCCTTCATTACAAGGACGCTCTGCAGAATCTCCTCCCTTGCGTGAGCAAGCCACTTTCGTCGTTTCGCGGGCTGACCTGTTCCAGGGCATGCAACAACCTCTGGAAGACCCTCCATGTACCCAATGATCTGCTCGTCCGGCATCTCTTCAATGCTCTTTCTGGTCTCCATCTCTCGTTCGCGCTTTGATTCTTCCAATTTTGAGCGGAAGTTGGAAGACGCCACCGGGTTGTTCAAAAAGCTATTAGTATCCTTCTTTTGATCGCGTTCATGCCCCAATAATATGTCCTTGATCGTGAAGTGCTTTGGCGTCGCTGAGTTCCAGAAATCGAGCGACCTGATAATGACAGGTATCGACGATGGCACGACGTAGAGCCAACTGGGAAGATCCGGCGGCGTTTTTTGCAGTCTAGTTTTTAGTGAACTCATGGTTTCCTTTAGTCTTTCATGGTGTTAGTAGTGAAATTGGCGCGAGAGGAATCCAAACGAACCGGTCAAGACAATACTTTGGCAAGAGCAAACCCATCCACATGCATAATAATGTCATCCTTAGTTCCGCCTCTATCCTTGAATCGTTTTGGATGTGTGCGACTTGGTCGAGAAGCGCAAAGAGACAAAGATCGCGGGCTAATGCTTGCGGGTGAATATCATTCAGCGTGAAGTGCACGTTTAATGCCCGTTTCTTCTCTTCGTCCAATGTTCGTTGTAAGCGGTTGAGCCCAATCACGCTAGCCAGGACGTGCCGGGCATCTCCAACACCGGCAAAGAAGATAGCGATATGCCCAAGTTCTTCATTAGACATGCTGTGAAGATCCAGAGGTCGCTTGAGCTCGTCCTCCGGGCCCCAATCTTCCAAAATTGACATTGGTTCGTCGTGACCGACCTGGAAGCGGCAGGCATTCACATAATCTCATTCCACAACCAAAGACTCAAGTGACTTACGGCGTAAAATTCAACAGATGGCTGACTGATGAAAGATATTATCTTTACTGACAACTTGATGCGACGCAAGAAAACTCACGGGCATCTCTTTCGAATAGGTATAGAGGCTAAACGTCTCCATGCTTCTTTGGCACCTAATTTGACGCGTTCAAGATTTCGTTCTACGCGCCTCCATTCCTGCCAAGCGCGTTTACACTCTGGGATAGTGTCTTGCAATTCGGGAAAAGCACCCAGTTCGCGAATTATGCCAGCATTCTCCGCAAGAACTTGAGGAGTTAGCGTGCCATTGCGACCGGACAAAGAGAGGGATTTGGCAAGACGTGTAGAGAGCTTTGGGATTAATTTATCCTTGGTTGAATCCTCCGAAATCTTCGAGTAGGATCGGGCAATAGCCTTGATGGTGTCAACGTATCTCGCTTGCTCAAATAAAGCAGCACTGAGATTTGACGGGTAGAATGGTTCCAGTGGATCGATCTGCTCGGCCTGCGGTAAGTCTTGTCAGTGACTCGTGTCATTCACAGCATGATGTTAGCAGATACCTTTGAATAGAGTTTCTCCGCTCTGACAGGCTTTATCAGTGAATTCATGTCAACACCGTTTGGATATTCCAGACTCACCTTGAGAACAGACGCGCTCTGAAAGCCTTGTTGCCATCATCTTTGAGCTGGGATGCTGTCGACATCTATGGAGCCTGTTGAGTCGCACTCAGGGATACTTTTCGGAACGGCTATTGTTGCAATCATGTGACTAGGCTTGACCTTCTCTTCTATTACCCTCCAGTGTCAATGAAAGCAAAACTCGAAGTCCTCTTCGACATGAATCGACATGGAATCCTTTGGAGACAAGTCCTCGGGAGGTGCCGACTCGTTGACACGATCACTTGAAGACAACTGCTCTATGATCTCTTGATCATTTGGCCAACTCTGGCTTTCGATGTCAGCCGCAGTCTTGCCTCTGGTCGGCTGATAATAGTAATGGTGAGTCTCTTTATGGCGTTCTTTTTCCACTGACGAGTTCTCATCGTAGGATTGCCATGCGCATTTGACCCTTTCGGTCTACATCAAAGAGCAATTGTATACAAAGGTAGTCGCATCATCGCCGTTCGGTTGATCATCTCCGTGCGTTGTGCTTGTCACAGTGCGTCAACAGCTTCTGAAATTGATAGATTTAGAAACTGACGACTTGTAACAGCATCAAATGTATAAGTGTTACGGAGGCTGTTCAATTGCTCACCATGAGGAACACGGAGTGTGCTGTCGTGTCTATGATATCGACCGGGATCTTCTGTGTCTCTTCGACACGATCGCGGGAGACTCGCTGGCAGTCAATTTACTCCGTCACCGGAGCCCCACATTTGACCACCAACTCGGAATTGTACGCCACGACCCCACCATGGAGGCTAACCTGTAATAGAATAGGGAGAAAGACTTTTGCTTCCACAGCAGGCGGGCCTTTCCTCCTTTCCATCGGCGACCGCTGTTAAGTATTACACGTTTTCAACGGGGGTCAGGTCGAGATTCGGGCCTTGTCCCTGCCCGCCTTGGCGAGTGCCCTGAGAGAGTTGAGGCTGGGTGAAGTAACAGGAGGTAATAGGACGATGGAAGGTGGTAACAATATATTTGACGAATTCAACGGCCCAAATTTGCGGTGCGTTCCCTTCGTCACTGTTGTTCTTTTCGATACTTCTATCCCAAGGTTGGAACTTGTTTCTCAGGCTTACCGGTGCGACACCGGTGTCTTCTGGCGGTCTCTATATAAAGTTTGCAAATTGACGTCGCTCTCGTGATCCGTAAGTACATGATGAATGCACCCTTTTCCTATTGGGTGTATACTGGATAAACGTTGCGTAATGTTTACGGTTTTTCTTGCTGAAGGCGCTAGAGCCGGCGGTACTTTTGAGCTTCCTTTGCGTAACTCGTTCTGTCTTGAGGATTCATGGGAATCCGAAGATTCGGGACGCATTTGGTTAGGAGGAATGTGAAAATTCTTGTGCACAGTGGTCTTGGTATGGAATGTATTGTGATGATCATAAATAGCCGTTTGGCGACAGACCTCGCATTGGGAATAGAAAGCAACGTCGAACACTGGTTGGCGTTGTGTGGAGAGTTGGTTGCACATGGAGTTTGATACAGGGTGATCATTTCCATATAGACGAGTGTGCAAGTTTTTGATAGGCGAGATATGTTTTTTTTTTTTTCTTTTTTTTTTTTTTTTTTTTTTTTTTTTGCAGTACAGGAAAGGATAAAGTGCGAGAAGACTAGCAAGCAAGCGGGTAACAGCGATGGGTTGGTATGGTATGGATGTTGGTATGTGCGGAAGCGATCAATTTCGGGTGATCGACGCGTGTTATTATTGTTTGTATTTTTTTGGGGGTAAGTAATAGGATAGCAGGGGTTGAGTCTTGTTTTGCTGCTTCATCCACGACCGCCACAACTGCTAACCAGGGATGATGGCCCTCGCTCCCCCCAGCGAGCCACAAGGTCGTATTTCTCAACTACTGCCAACAGTAAAGTGTTCCAACTGCAATAACCCCGTTCCCCTTGCTCAACTCGGTGAACACCAATGTCCTGCTCCACCGCCTCTCCCAGATCTCCCAAAACCATCAGTTTCTTCCTCCCAGGCAACATCTCTCCTTCCTCAGAGGCTCCAGCGTCTTGTTAGCCCTTCTTCGCCTCCTCCACCATCTCCCTCCTCCTCCTCCAACGATTTTTTGCCAGCACGTAACTCGTCCGATTCGTTTCGGGGATCTACATCTGCTTCCGGTCCAAGACGCAGTCATGCACCCTCCATCTCGACGTTACGAACTCGATCAACTTCGAGTGCTTCATCTACTTTGGAACGGATCTCTTCCCCGCCTCGTCCCTCGTTCTCGTCACCAAGGGACTCATCGACCTCTACTCTTACATCTGCATCTGCATCAGCTTCATCTTCACCTTCACCTTCATCTTCACCTTTTGCTCCACTCCACGCTACTCGTCCCTCATTTGCTTCATCCACTCCCAGTAATAGAGATCACTTTGCGAGACCTCCCCCGACACATACAGCGCAACCTTCTCATTCATCTACCAAACAAGTTCCTCCTTCACCTCGACGTTTGCCTCCGATGCATCATACGAACCCTTCACACGCTTCGATCATGTCCTCCGCCCCAATGGCCATACCCATTCCCTCTTCAACACCTGTTCCGCATCCTCTTTCCATTTCAACTCCAAGAAGTCCAGAACCTGACACTGTGACTGGTGGCGAAGCTGGTATGGCTGGCGTGGGTCGTCGTGGATTTGCCGCAGCAGCGCAGGCCGCTCTGTTCGTCGTCCCACTCCAGTCAAGTCCAAATTTGCACCCTAACGTACCGCAGTTCCTTGATATGGCTGCAGTTCAGCGAGGTAAGCAGAGGTTTGACTCTCCTGTATTTATTCTTACCAAAATATTTGTTTCTAGTCAATGGGACGCCTCCCTTGACTTCTGGCTCATATTCTTCTGATTTTTCCTCCGTCTCTTCTCCTCTGTCTCCTCGAACACCGGACGCTCTCACTCCCGGCGCCAGACCAGTTGATAGAAACAAGATTCCTCAGGGCCGTACCTCCCCCAAGACTCATGTCACGCCTGGATCGCCTCCCAGGGAACCATCGAGTTCACGACGTAAGTCTACATCATCAATCGGTTCAGAGTCGGAATATGGTCTCGCATACGCAGACTCTACCGATTACGAGGATCACGACGAGGACATGAAAGAACTCATGAGAAGAAGCAATTCGGCAAGGATGAGCCGCAGTTCAAGCAGGAAGAGTCAGAAAGGGAAGGAGGCCGCACCACCGATACCTGCACTCCCTTCGACGCATCACAGCAAGAACTCGGCTTCGATATCTTCCCAGAAGACGGTCGACGGGAAAGAGAATGCAAATATGTTCTCTGCGTCTCCATCACCGGACGAGGAGAAGCAGTGGTCCTTTACTCTACGTGATGAAGGCTTCTCACCAACAACAACAAGATTCCCTTCGACCCCAGCATCACCGCCGGCATCGAAAGGTGCGCCCCTTCGGAGCAACACGGTGCAAGGCCTAGGCGGTTACACGTCACCCAAGATTGAAACACCCAAATTACCTGCGCGGGCAAATACCGAACGAGGAAGTACGGAAAAGGGTGTGGAGAGAAAGAAGAGAAGTAAAACTTGCGTTAGATGCGAGAAGCGGATAGAAGACGGTAAATGGATACAAGTTGATGGCGGGAGCGTTCTATGTGAAAGATGCTGGAAGAACATGTATTTGCCCAAGGTCAGTTTCCTAGTTTTCCTTATTCTGTGGCATGCACTGATAGCTTTTTTTTTTTTTTTAGTGTCGGAGGTGTAATTTACCCATCGAAAAGCACGCAGTGTCATCGTCGGATGGCCAACTTAAGGGTAAATACCATAAGGATTGCTTCAATTGTCACACCTGCCATGTAAGCGCTCCACAAATGTTCATGCTGTCTTGCCAAGGCTGACTTCTTCGTTTAGAAACCCTTTCCGAATAAAACATTCTATGTTTACGAGGGTAAACCGTTCTGCGCGTATCACTATCATGAAGCCAACCGCTCCCTTTGTACCGCTACTACATGTGGGCAGCCTATCGAAGGTCCATGCGCCGTCTCACACACAGGTGCACGTTATCACCCTGAACACATGTTATGCGAGTATCCCGGTGCGCGGGCGTGTAAGGAGCGGCTTACTGAATATTGGGAAATCGACGGTCTAATGCTATGTGAAGAGCATGCAAAGAGGGCGAGTCAAGGTGTATTTGGCTTATATGGATATGGAGATGACGACGACGATCTGTCACACTACGGCGATGACGATGAAGAGGTCGACGGTAGTTGGGAGGACAGGAAAGCGTTGAAGAGGGTAACAAGGTTCATTGATCTTGGGCTTGGTGGTGGTTCGGGTATTGGGGGAAGTGATTTACGGTGACGAGAGGTTGGTTTCCTCAAGCATATTTGTTTTTGGGAGGAAATTGCGTTTTCATTTCTCCTTTGGACAATGCTACTCATTGGATATCTCCACATGCATTGACTCTATCTTTATTATCTCATTTCTGGGATCTTTAATCATTTGGTGTATTTATACCTTTTCGCCTTTTCTTTTACCGCCCCACTACCCATATAATGAATACCCTTGGACTATGCAGCAATTCCTGTCATTCGTTCTTCTATAGGACACTCAAAAGACACTTTCTTTTTACTTGCCGTTCCTTTGAAACCCACTCCGCTCGTTGATCTGTAATAGTATTTTTGACCTGTACACTCTTTGGGATTTGTAGGTCAGAATCAAACGGTTTTTGGTTCGTTTCTGATGGTTAGGAGACAGGGTCAAACACCGTATGTAGGTTTAGATCGACAACTTGTTCCTTCCTCCTGTCCGATCCGCCCCAAGAAACAAGAGATGCCAACATCTGCTCTCATTACACCCAAGAGTCTTCAGCCACACCAAGCACCCTCCTAGCACTTGTCATTTCGTTCCGCGTTCGTTATCGAAACGCGACAAACCGACGTTAAAGGCTGGGAAATCGCTCCGCTAAGTGCAAATTTGCGCTGGCCCTGTCTTAGCGCCGCGATTATTGGTAAATGTTTGTGTACGTATCAGTATCTAGGAACGGAGGATATTAGAGTCCGACTTCATGCGTTCTGGGATCATGTGAGGAACTTGCTTAGGGTACATGTAGAGTTCCTCGGGAAACCGGAGGCATTTTCACAGTGAAGCACGTACTGAATAGATCGCAACATAGTCAACCGGAGACAATGTGGTGAATGCGTGATTAGGTGGGGAGTTTCAAACCCAAGGTTTGGGAGCCTCAGATCTTCCATGAAGCTCTGGATCCAGAATAAGTTCATTACTTCCAGAAATAGAGCAAAGAATGGAAACTGAACACTGTCAAGTTGTAATGTCACTAGGTATGGGGAACATGAATGAGCCTAAAAATTGATCTGGAAATGGGATGCTGATAATATATATGGACCCAAGCTTCTGAGCAGAACTTGGTGTGTGATTGTTACGGACTCATTTCTTTTTCTCCGCTTGTACTACCACATGACCGCATTTCCTTCTTTCTCTTTCTATGCCTTTCGATATGACTGTGATACGGCTCCAATGTAGTATTACTAAACGTTCTACCAAGTTCTATAGCGTTCTAGTAAGTACAAATGAGTATATACCTTGTACCTATTTAAGGACTGTAAACTGGGTCGTAGCTCTTCAGCTTGACCTGGTTAATCATAACTTGTGTTGGCAAAGAACCGTTGGAACTCAGAACCTCAGATCCTCTGAGCGAAACTCGAACTTGAACCTGAACTCTACTTTGCCATGTTGGTATTGTAGAGGTGTTGACATTGCTGCGCAAGTGACGTAACATAAGGTCAAGCTGATCTATTGCCAACCTATCGAGGTTTAGGCACCACTCACCATGACACCTCCAAAGTCACCACTGACTGCGGAGCAAGAGAAACGAATCGATCAAGATATCTCTCTGACAGAACGGCTAGCCAAGCTAGGGATTGGCATCCTGGGGAACCCTGCATCAACTTCACATACGATTATAACCCGCCATCACTGGCAGAGCGCTCTCTGGCAGTTGAGCGACTTGTGTGGGCACGATGAAACAACAGATACCGAAGAACCAGTAGCCGCCGAGACCAAGAACAGCTCGATCCCAGAATTCACCGACGAAGACTTGCCTACAAACGAGAGCTTCGAGAACTCCGATGAGAAGACAGAGAAATCACCAGAAGAATCGACCAGCTTGTCATTCTTCAGCGCTTACAAAGAAGGAACAATGTCCAAAGGTGGCAGCTCAACCCCGAAACCCAAACCGAGGGAGGACAGGACTCAGATGCAGATGATGATCGAGATCTCAACTGCGGTCCTGGAGGAAATGGAGAAGAAGAAGAACAAGGGATCCAAAGTAGCGGCTCCAGACCCTTTTGAAGGCGACAGAAAGGATACCAAGAGGTTCCTAATGGAGGTCGAAATATATCTCCGGATGCATCCAACCGAATACGACAACGACGAAAAGAAATGCCTGTTCATGCTATCGTACATGAGAGGAAAGAACACCGAATCGTGGAAGAAGACTCAGAGTAGAAAGATTTTCGACCACAAGAGTGGACAAGACGAGCTGACCTTCAGCAAACTCAAAGATGAGTTCAAAAAGCACTATTTACCGGCAGACATACAGGCTGAAGCCCAGATCAAAATCGAAGAAGCCAAGATGACCGATAGAGCTGACAATTATGTCAACGAATTTCGAGTCATGGCTGATGAATCGGGATATGACGACCAAGCCCTTATTCACATCTTTCATAAAGGGCTACCGAATTCGCTATCAGCAAAAATATTGAACCAACCGCAGGGAAGACCCACAGACCTTGAAGGATGGTACGAAGCGGCCATTCGTTATGATGAACAGTACAAGTACTATGAAGCGGTACAGAAGCTGAAGAGGTTCCGGATCACTGACAATAAAAAGAAGAAGATCTCGATTAACCGGATCTCAAATCAGTTGAGCGACGAAGAATGAAAGAAGTATATGGTGGACGGGTGGTGCTTCCGATGCGCCAAACAAGGACATATGTCTTGGGATTGCCCAACAAAGCAAGGAGGAGAGAAGAGGGAAGAGAAAAAAAAGTTGAGTGCTCGAGAAGCATACGTTAAAATCCAGGCTATTGTATGAGAACAGGAAGCTCAGGAGCAGACGGAATTATTGGACATTATGGAAGCAGAGGGTTTTTAAAATGGCGGAAGAGACTGATGCTCTCCCCGCCACCTCCAATATCTATCTCGAACATTGTATTAGCTAAGCAGTCATGAAATTCTATGCACATCCCACTGTCTTACAACGACGAGATAGGAAAAGTCGGAACAAACATGCTCTTAGACTCTGGAGCGGGAGGACTCTTCATGAGTCCTGAAAAGGCCACAAAACTGGGCCTCGAACGAAAACAATTACCCCACTGAATCAAAGTATTCAATGTAGATGGGACGGCCAACAAAACGGCATGGATTACGCAATCGGTCACGGCACAATACACCATTGGGACAAAACAAATGACGGATACCTTCCTGATCTCAGGATTAGGGAAGGAAGAAGTCATTTTGAGACTACCATGGTTACGGAAATATAACCCAGATGTGGATTGGATCACTGGATGAACAACCTTCCCAAGCAAACATTACATAAAGATCCCAAGGGTTGCAGGAATTTTAGACTTCGAATCGCCTGAGGAGCTCATCCATAGGATAGACATCAGAGCTAAGTTATCCACCTCGCAGCGACTGGAACACGGTGTTGAGAAGACAAATTCAGATACCCCGACGGCAATACTGGAGTACTTGTCACGATACCAGGGACAGTTCGAAGACAAGGAAGCAGAACAATTCCCGATATCCAGATCTTACGATCACACAATCAAGTTGAAACTGGAATTTACCCCACAGGATTGCAAGGTCTACTCTCTCATGGCACTGGAACAAACTGAACTGGACGCCTTCTTGAAAGAGAATTTACGGAAAGGATATATTCGGAAGTTGAAATCTCCCATGGCGTCTCCGTTCTTCTTTGTAGGGAAAAAGGAGAAAGGAAAACTATGGCCTACTCAGGACTACTGGCGTTTGAACCACGGGACTGTGAAAAATGCCTATCTATTGCCCCTCGTATCAGACCTTATCGATAAACTCAAAGACGCCACCATCTTCTCGAAGTTAGACCTCCGTAACGGTTACAATAACGTCAGGATCAAGGATGGGGACCAATGGAAAGCAGCGTTCAAAACTAATAGGGGGTTGTTCGAGCCGACCGTGATGTTCTTTGAGCTGATGAATTCCCCCACTACTTTCCAAGCTTTCATGGATGACGTCTTACAGGATTTCATGGCAGAAGGATGGTGTCTTGTATACATGGACGACATTCTCATTTACTCGGAAACGGAAGAACAACATTGGGAAAGGACCATTCGTCTATTGCAGCGACTAAAGGAACAAGATCTATATTTGAAGCCGCATAAATGCAAGTTTGACATATGCGAGATAGATTTCTTAGGTCTTGTCATCAGACCAGGACAAATCACGATGGACCAAACCAAACTTTCCGGAATCAGCGAGTGGCCAGCCCCGAAGACAGTGACCAGAGTACGGAGCTTCACTGGATTCACAAACTTTTATTGAAAGTTCATTGGAAACTATTCTGCCATCACAAAACCGCTGTACGACCTCACCAAAAAAGGTGTTCCATTCAACTGGACCCCAACCTGTGAAGCAGCGTTCAATACCTTGAAGCGGCGATTTCAACAAGAACCGGTCTTACGACTACCTGATCCAAAGCGACCGTTCGTAATCGAAACCGATGCATCGAAATGGGCGTCTGGTGGAGTTCTCCGACAATAGGGACCTGATGGAGAACTACACCCATGTGGTTATATTTCACATGCCTTCGATGCGACGGAACAAAACTATGAGATCTATGACAGGGAACTGTTCACGATTGTCCGGGCTCTAGAGACATGGCAACACCACCTGATGGAAGGACCTTACCCAGTGACAGTTCTTTGTGATCATAAGAACCTCACTTACTTCCGGACAGCACAGAAATTGAATCGCAGACAAGCCAGATGGAGTCTCACTCTCTCAATGTTCGACCTGCGATTACTACATGTTCCAGGACGGGAAATGGTTCAATCGGATGCGCTCTCCAGGAGAGATGATCACATACATGGAATCGATAATGACAACGAGGACGTCATACTGCTACCAGACTGGCTGTTCATCAACATGGTTGATGTAGAACTACAAGATAAGTTAAAAGATTGATTGGGGTCGGATGACTTTCACAAGATGGCTTTAGAAGCACTGTCAACCACTGGACTGCCACCGATCAAGTTGGCATTATCTGATTGGGAAATCAACGACAGTTTGATCCGGTATAAAGGGAGGATTTACATTCCGGATGACATGGTTCTCTGGCGGGATATCACGTGAACAATACATGAGGGACAACCATTCGGTCACCCTGGGCAGTTTGGAACACTGGACCTCGTGCAACGGGATTATTGGTGGCCAGGAATGGCTAAATTCGTCAAGAGCTTCGTTGATGGCTGCACCATATGTCAACAAATGAAGATCAACACATCCGACGAAAGTGGGGCTGCAGCCAATCCAAAGCACCCCGAATGCCACCCTCTTTCAGATCATCACTATGGATCTCATAATGGACCTGCCAGAATCAGATGGTTTTGATACAATAATGGTCATGGTAGACCATTCATCCTCAAAGGGGGCTATTTTCATTCCATGCACCAAGAAGTTGGACGCCCCCCAAGCAGCAGAACTTCTTTTACACAATGTATACAAACAATACAGATTACCAGACAAGATCATCTCTGACCAAGACCCCAGATTCGCGGCCATGGTGTTTCAAGAAACGATGAAACTTCTAGGAGTGAAACACGCGATGAGTACTGCTTATCATCCTCAGAGCGACGGAGAAACTGAAAGAGTCAATCAGGAAATGGAAATATATCTTAGAATGTTCTGCTCGAAAGAACAGACCGAATGGAGTTCATATCTCCACATGGCGGAGTTTGCACACAACAACAGAACTCATTCGGTAACTAGGAACTCTCCGTTCTTTATGATCATGGGATACAACCTGAGACCGTTACCAACGGCCTTTGAAAAGACCTCTGTCCCGTCGGTGGAAGAACGCCTGAATAAACTCTGAAAACTGCGAGGAGAAGTAGCTGGAATGATGGAGATAGCGCGGAGGAAGATGATCGAACGAGCGAATAAAGGGACAGACAAGTTTACGGAAGGACAAAAGGTGTGGCTAGAAGGGAAAAACCTCGACTTCGGATACCCCAGCAAGAAGCTTTCACCCAAACGAGAAGGGCCTTTTGTTATCAAGAAGGTCATGGGGCCCGTGACATACAGGTTGAAACTCCCATCACAGTGGAGAATTCACCCCGTTTTCCACGCCGGCTTGTTGAGACCATACAAAGAGACCAAAGCCCATGGAAAGAACTTTCTAGAACCACCTCTGGACATAATAGACGGTCACAAAGAGTTCGAAATAGAAGCGATCATAGGTCACAAGCCGCTGCGGAGGCCTAGATGCTTTCTTGTATCATGGAAGGGTTTCGACTCTTCACACAATGAATGGAAGACAAAAGAGGAATTGGAACACGCGATGGACATATACCTTGACTATATAGTCAAGAATAAGCTGTAGCAAGAAAGACATCCCCCACACCATGTCAAATGCATCCTCTTCCTCCAGCACTAGCTCTTATCATGCTCGTGGCCTCCTCAACCCTCCCCCCGGAACTGCTCCTTTTTCTGACAACATTACCTACACCGGACCCTTTAATCCCTCTCCCTTCGAACTGCTTTTCCTGGTCAATACCAGCAGACACAACGATTCCCTTCGAAACGCGATTGTGGGACAGCCCCACCTACAATTCGCCGTTGACGGTCTTATATGCCTTCAGGCCCAACATGCCTCCCTCAATGCGATCATTGAGGAGACAAATGTATATGCAGCTAATTTGGCTTTCAATGCAATGGCTGCTGGACCAAGCCCCTTGACGTTGCAGGGGCCGATGATGGTACCGTCTTTCAATATTGATTTAGAAAATCTAGAACGCCAACCCCCCACCTCATTGACTGGGATAGGTCCCCTCTCCTCAGACATTTGCGACACAGATCCAAATGATCCAGCATTCCTACGAGCAGCAGAGACGTACCGTGCCAGGATCAGGGCAGCTGTGGAGCTTGCCTGCAATCAACACCAATTTTGTCCCCATCGTGCCGGAACAGAGTCTATTTTATCTGGGACGGCTGGTCCTGCCCCCTTGGTCCCCAAGCTCGAGCCCTCCTCCGATCTTGATTCTGTCAAACTCGAGCCCCCTTCTGATCCCGATTCTCCCTCCGGGCTTACATACCCCCCCGATAGTACCAGTCAGGACTCCTCCCCCATCTATGCCCAGTCCATTGGTATCGCCTCAGACTCTCCCACTCCTCCCCCCGAACCTCAGCCCCAACCTACATCACCACCCTCTTTCGACCCCTTCAACGTCAACAATGAACAACTCGCCCCCTCCTCAGTACCTTTCTTGGCAAATGGACAATTCAACCCTGCCTTCGTCAGCATCCGAGATGCCATCTGAGCCAACCCAGGGCTTCAGATTGATACAAGGACATTCACAAACCCCTGGGGTACGTGGACCCCCACCAGGTACAGCACCTCAAGCTTCAGTATGGGATGACGAGATAGTCTCCGAAACAGCGGAAGAGGCGGAATGGAGAGCAACCGTGGACGAGGTCTACAAGTTTCTCTGTGCCCTGTGTGCTGGGTGGCACACCACCACGCCCGCAACTGTCCGAACTACCGTTGCAAGGAGTGTGGACTATTTGCGCCTGGGCATATACCTTGGCATTGTAGTCTCCGACGAAGGCCGCATCGATTTCCTCGAACAGACAATCCCGGGAGCACACGGCCTCCTAACTACAATCTCTATGGGTGTGACTACAATGATGATCTCTGGGGAGACAGAGAACAATGAAGAGGCGGCTGGGGGAGATGTAACGGACCCCGATGATTTAGTACCGGTGTTTGTGGGGATCCCAGACCATGAAGTGCAAGAGGTAACGTTACCTGACGGACGCATTGTGCATGTAGTCAGAATGGGATCTGCTATGTAAGGACGGGATAGTGTTACGGACTCATTTCTTTTTCTCTGCTTGTACTACCACATGACTATGTTTCCTTCTTTCTCTTTCTATGCCTTTCGATATGACTGTGATATGGCTCCGATGTAGTATTACTAAACATTCTACCAAGTTCTATAGCGTTCTAGTAAGTACAAATGAGTATATACCTTGTACCTATTTAAGGACTGTAAACTGGGTCATAGCTCTTCAGCTTGACCTGGTTAATCATAACTTGTGTTGGCAAAGAACCGTTGGAACTCAGAACCTCAGATCCTCTGAGCGAAACTTGAACTTGAACCTGAACTCTACTTTGCCGCGTTGGTATTGTAGAGGTGTTGACGTTGCTGCGCAAGTGACATAACAGTGATCATCTTTGCTGGCTGATCCAAATCAAGACAAGACTTCAAAGGGACTGGGAGCTATAATTAAGGTAGTAGGAATGTACTTTTGGGTCAATCTGTGACACTAGAGCTTTCAATTTGGCCTGTTTTGTTTGCAATCCCAAGAAACAAGACCAGACAGAGCCATTAGCAGCAAACCTGCCAGGTGCTTGCCACTTCAAGGCATTTACTAGTGTATTCCAGCAGTCAAGTGCCCCAATTGTTCCACTTTTCTCACTTGTGGTCACATTTAGTTTGGGCCATTTCATTTGCAATACACTCTGATTGTAAGCTTTACTGAATATATTTACATTTGGGTAAGGGAGGGATGACAGAGAGTTCAGTAGGCTTGCAGCATTTTGGAGCTCAGACCTAACTTGTGGCATCTCTCTTCTTGGCTAGTCTGATGGTTGATGCAGGGCCTTTGCATGCAGCCCAGGTTATTATGTCCTGTTTGGCTATGCACCAATTGTGCATAGTAGTGGAGGATGATGCACACACATTTTGGAATTTGGTGACAGGGTTTCATTCTGATCATGCTGAGGACCAGAAAAAGTTGTTTTGCCTTTTGAAGGAATGGAAGAGTCAGTGCAACAGGGATTTGCATGGGGAATGAGCTGAGAAGAAAATGAATGAACTTGAGCATGCAGTATTTATTTTGTGTTGCTCTCAAGAGGCAGTGTCAAATGTTGGTGGGCCAGTTGCATGGGATGCTTTAACACTGGAGGAACGTACTAGACACATTGAAGATGCCCACAAAAAGCTAATCTGAGAGCTTGGTCAGGAGAAATTTGACAAGTTGATGAAGGAGGAGAAGGAAGAGGTGGATTTTTTTCTCTGGGCTGGCTGCTGCATGCACAAAGAGATGAACACATTTAAGAGTGGATGTAATGGGCTGGATGAGTTCTGGGAGGCCAATCCACATCTTCAGGAGCTAAAGAAGATGTATAATTGGGACAATTCTGCCACTGTTGAGTTAGCTCCTGGCACAGCAGCTGCTCAACATGCAGAGGAATGTACCAAAGATGGGGCAGTCAAGGTAGCCAGTCTCTGTGGGGCTATATTCCAGCACAAGGATCAAAAGAGAGGACAGCAGGACTTCTTGCAGTGATATGCATAACTTTTACCTTTTGTTTCGCATGCAAATAGAGAATATTTTGCACTTTTATGGTTGAAAATGAAATATATAAGAGAATTGAGGACTAGTGTGAGCCCTGAGCAGCTAGTCAAAGCGAGTAGTAGAGAAGGATACAAAATATTAGCAGAGTAATGGTTGATGGTAGGCCATACAAGGGTATCCAACCACTGCTAGTATGAAAATAAACAGCGAATCTGAACACAGAGGAGCATCCCGAAACCTGTAGGAAACCACACCATATAATACTTCTCTATTGAAAGCATACCAAAGGGGATATTTTCACTTTTAACAATATTTTCAATCTATACCCAGCTTGAAGGAAGAATAAAAGCCTTCAATGATACACATATGAGAATATTATTGAGAGATGGATATGAAACTGAGGATGACAAATTATTGGTGAGGGATACTCGAGATACCAAATATTAAATTAGAAGAATGAAATAGATGATTGGCTACCAGAAGAGTGCCTGTATCATGGAAAAATAGAAGAAAAAGCTGTATAACAAGAAGCCAGCACAGCTGAGCTTATGTGTACACTTTAAACATAGCAATGGAAGCATATTACACATCCAGAGAACAGATAATAGTAGACAGAGAAGGAAGGAACCATGCAGAGCAGCATGAAAGTATAATATTTTCAAACAGAATTGGAAGGAGAGCTGTTTGATAGAGAAAATTGCAAACAGTTAGTGTCAGAAGACTGCACAATTGTTATAGAAAAAGAATAAAAGAGTTTATGGCTACAAAGCCTGACTACAATTGAACACTGTGACAGAGAAATTACCAAACACAGCTCAGTTTTATTTGTATGTGTAACAGATATATTAGATTATTTATGTTGTAGGGTATATAAGAGGACATGTTTTGTAGGTGGAAGGCAGGAGAGATACTGCCCACTGATTACCAGAGTGTATGACATTGTTGTTCAGGTAGAAGAGCTACCAGCAATCAGTATTTTTCAACCACTTCAGGCCCTAGCTTATTTAGTTGTGCAAGAGGCACAGGCTAGTTGAGACCTGAAATTGTAACCCAAACCAGAGATATAAATAAAAGCTAGGAAGAGCTTAGTTTTTAACACAAGAGGCATGTTTTCTGATAAGAGAAACATTGTATCAGTCTACTAAGAGGGTAGCTGACATACATCAGTATAGTCTGGTGTTTTGACGTGAATCAGAGAGGGTTTCAGGCTAGCAGTGTCTAGAAGATTTGTCCTCTTGAGAAATGTTGCAGAAAATAGCTAAGAGGGCTATATTCAGGTACAAGAGGTACCTTTGTTCTCACTTAGAAGAAGTTTAATCTTTGGGCAGTTTCTGGTCAAACCTTATACTAGTTTTGCTTTTAAAGTGATTAATAAAACCACAAAACCAATAAATATTAAACAAAATGAACACTAATCTCGATCTGAGAAGTTGTTTTGAAGGCAATCATCTCTGAACTACTGAGCAAGACATTGAGAATTATTCTTGACATTGCGGTAACAGTGAACCATGCTGAACCAACTTGCAAACAAAACTGAGAATCAAGAACTTATATATACCTTTTTTGGAGGTATTTTGGCACCATAGGCCTTATGTTTTCATAGTAGAGGCATAGGTTTTTAAGCATCTTCAGCAGTTCTTTTTCGACCACAAGTTGAGCTTTGTGATAAGCTTTCTGGACATGAGTAATATACATTTCCAGTCCCACACTGAAGCTTGTGCTGTTCTCATCACATACCTCAAGCTTTTCATTAAGTTTTTAGGGTATGTGAAAGAGAACAAAGCTTCCTGCTAATATGTTGAACCTAGAAAAGACCCACTTTTATTCATTTTACACTACTTTTGAATTGGAACACTTTAATATAACACAAGATAACAGGTAATAAGGACTAGAGTGAGCCCAGTCTGCTAGTCATTGCCTTAGAGAAGCTATGGTACCTTGGAAAGTCTGAAGAGCTATATGATACACTATACAGAGGTGTTGAAGCTGTACTTTCTGACTTATCTATGTATCAGATCTAAAATGGATCACTTCTGAAACCTGTAGGGAACCTAACTATGGCCCAATGAACACATTGGCTAGTTAACCAAGCTCTCAAAGTGCTATCAATGGGATTTTAATTTCTACTTTACCTTTCTATGACATCTGCAAAGTGCAATCTGCAGTCAAACAGTACAGAGGTACTTAGAGGAGACATCAAAACAGAAAGACGACATGGAACAGGAACAATCATAGAACAATCCTCCTCTGAAGTCAATATACAGATCAGAGTCAAAGCAGGTGATCTCTTAATAAAGAATTCACTGGCAGATAAACAATATGTGATAAGCTAACTAGGTACAAGGTCATCTTGGAAAGACAGAAATCACTTCCTAAGGACATCCACTACCTACAGACAGATACAACGAGACATATAAAGAATATCTAATGCACAAGAAGTCCTAAATAAGACTGAGTGTGCCTTGTCGAAGGAGATAGGAACAGTAACAGCATGTTCCGACCTTGGAAACTTTGGCATCTAGGCCTCTGCCGATGTGTGGATACTAGAAAGGGAAATGCTGTAAAAAGACGGGACAGATACAGCCATCTGCTTGTAGATACCCAACTTAGAAAAGAGAAAATACAAATTATAGAGTCCAGAACACTTGGAAATGTAGATACCCACATGGATATGGTTGGATACCCTAGTGGCCAGACTCTGTGACATCTGAATATTCCCTCTTTTAGTATCTCAGTCACTCCTTTATCAATTCCTGAATTATCAGACATTATTTATATTTTTCTGTAGATATATTCTTTGGACTGTATATAAGGACAGCTAGATATTCATACATACTCAAGTAACTCTGCCCCTTCTGATTGTGAATACATGATGAGTTTGTTTGGTGTATAATTGTGTGTGCCATTCCAGTTTTGCTTCCTCACTTCAGGCTCTGGAGATTGGTCCTGAGTGACTCCAGAGAGATAGAAATCTGATAACAAACTTGTGTCATAAGAGACAAAGAATAACATCTTTAGTGCACTTGGCACTTTTCTAAGAGATAACTTTACACCCAAAGTTCTGGTGGCTTTTGGAGTGTAGCCTGTTGTTACAAATTTTCTAGCAGACACTTTTTCTTTCTTCGTTGTTTCTCACTGTACTATCATTCTGGGCAATTTAGCGCCCAACATTATGCTTCTCTTTGACATCTGGACTCATCCACATTCCCAGCTCCCTTTTTCTTCTTCGAACATCACTATGACCTCATTTTATTCTATCGGTTTCTATCTCCTTCCAATGACATTGCTTATGATGTCAAGTTCCTTATTTATGACTTCATCGACATTCTACCACATTCCATTGCTTTCTACTTGTTTAACAAACAACGATGTCGATCTTGCAGTTTGTATCCAAACGAGTAGCTACAAGAGGTGTATAAGTAGGTAGATTTCTGGGTCTAAGCTCTTCAGCTTGACCTAGTTTAATCAAACTTGTGTTTAGCCAACGAACGAACTTCTGAACTCTAGCTTTTCTTAAGCTAGCTCTCAAAACTTGAACTTTACTCCTTTGGGAAGGGAATCTTCCTTTCTTGTCGAAGTTAACTCCGCATCACTACATCAAAGTGGTGTTGAGTTGTTGTCGTTGCTGCACAAGTAACGTAACACCTGTGTTGAGTATCAGGTTGTGACACACTTAGAGTCTTAACAAAGGAATTGGGCCTGCGATTAAGCTCTTTGTAGAAACTGGTCTAGAACCTTTTCCAGTACACTGTGTACTGTAGTTATCTTAAAGAAGTCTTGAACTCTGTAGGGTCAGACTATATTGGCTACCGAGTCTTTTGGTAGGACTGTAGCTCTTGTGTTTTGTGCTTTATGCACTGTGTTCTTGTGTGTGTGTTTGTGTGTTTGGATATAAACCCTTTTAAAACCCATATATACTCCTCTGGAGGTGAACACTTTGAAGTAGATTGCTTCAATAAGAGAGAATCAACCTAGCTAAGAGTTTTGTTGGCATTCTAAGTGCAGCAACTCTGATCATGTCAATCTACACTTGCACAACAACCTGAGTTAGACTTTTGGAGGTTATCTTTTGGGTAGTTTTCCACTAGTCTTATCTTAGACAAATTACTGCTTATTAAACCACATAGAAAAGAATGTCTGGGATGGCCTACACTGCAATGCAACACGTTATAAAATCTGTGTCATTACGCTTTACTGGCTTGCCATCAGTGTCCCCTACATGCAGGAAATCAGAAGTCCTTTTCAAACCCAAGACAATGTTCTCCTGTTGGAGACCTTCACAAACACATTATTTCCTTTATCGATACATTGATTGCTGAACCAGAGTGTCTGATTGGTAGTGATGCATCATACCAGAAGGGTTCCTTTGATAGAAAGTCATGGGAACATCCTGAGGCCTTCTATGCTATCCACTAATACATTCCAGAACTCTCCCATTTACAGGACCTTCTTGTGGCACTTCTTAAGGCCACGCATGAGACCTGGGTTCAGTTCAGTTTGGAGTTTGCTGCTGATGGTGCTATTGCCAGAGCAACTCCTGAACAGATTGATAGAGCCTGGATGGAGAGTACAAATGGTCTCTGTGAGGGATTATTTGCTACATATTGCCAGACCTCCAAGGTAAGCCCCACAATGTCCCTGCACCAGTACAATTCCCAGAAAATGTACAAATTCAACAACACCTCCAAGTACCTTCAGTCATTGTCTCCTAATATGAGGGCTTTTCTTCAATGAATTGCTCACACACAGGATCAATCTGGAGCCAATTGAGAGCCCAAATTAACTCTGGCATGTCACAAGCAACAGGTAGCTGAAGAACAGATGGCGAAAACTCAAGCTGCTGCTGCAAAGAAAAAGGCTTTTGATAATGCTATTGATCATGTTGTTCCTATCTTTACCATCACCGAGCTAGAACATACTTTGGCTCTTATGCCATAAGCTGAAGAGTATATGAAGGTGGAGGAGATTGAAATGCAGTGCCTCTGGCATAAAAAGCATGGTCCAGATACGGTTAAGAAACTCATTTCTTCATTAGCTCCCAGCTCTTGGGGCAACAGAGGAAAGAAAATACAAATTCTCCAGACCATGCTGGAGAAGCACATTGAACTGGGACTGTCGACAGATTATTTGGGTTTGAGTGGGAACACAGAGCATACAAATGATTTTGATTTTGATCTTACAGTAGATGACTTGGATGCTCATCAGCAAAAACTGGAGAGTGGTATAGCAGGTTAGCAGGGGAAACGATGCCCGATACGTGTTGCCTACAAGTCCATTAGTGCTGTTACCACGTATATAAAACCCCGTTACTGTACCTTGAGAATATAACTTGCATTGTAATTTCCCATGACCATGAATGAGGGTTATAATGCAGGTTGTAGCCAGAGTCATAAGCAGTGTTCTAACCTCTCATAACTGTTATGATCAGTTATAACCTTGCAGAGCCGTTACCAAGCAATATAATACCTGAGACTTGTTCCAAGGCTCTGGGAAATTTCCTGTACTAATATTTAGTTGCTGGGCGTTGCTGTCGANTCCCTCTTTTAGTATCTCAGTCACTCCTTTATCAATTCCTGAATTATCAGACATTATTTATATTTTTCTGTAGATATATTCTTTGGACTGTATATAAGGACAGCTAGATATTCATACATACTCAAGTAACTCTGCCCCTTCTGATTGTGAATACATGATGAGTTTGTTTGGTGTATAATTGTGTGTGCCATTCCAGTTTTGCTTCCTCACTTCAGGCTCTGGAGATTGGTCCTGAGTGACTCCAGAGAGATAGAAATCTGATAACAAACTTGTGTCATAAGAGACAAAGAATAACATCTTTAGTGCACTTGGCACTTTTCTAAGAGATAACTTTACACCCAAAGTTCTGGTGGCTTTTGGAGTGTAGCCTGTTGTTACAAATTTTCTAGCAGACACTTTTTCTTTCTTCGTTGTTTCTCACTGTACTATCATTCTGGGCAATTTAGCGCCCAACATTATGCTTCTCTTTGACATCTGGACTCATCCACATTCCCAGCTCCCTTTTTCTTCTTCGAACATCACTATGACCTCATTTTATTCTATCGGTTTCTATCTCCTTCCAATGACATTGCTTATGATGTCAAGTTCCTTATTTATGACTTCATCGACATTCTACCACATTCCATTGCTTTCTACTTGTTTAACAAACAACGATGTCGATCTTGCAGTTTGTATCCAAACGAGTAGCTACAAGAGGTGTATAAGTAGGTAGATTTCTGGGTCTAAGCTCTTCAGCTTGACCTAGTTTAATCAAACTTGTGTTTAGCCAACGAACGAACTTCTGAACTCTAGCTTTTCTTAAGCTAGCTCTCAAAACTTGAACTTTACTCCTTTGGGAAGGGAATCTTCCTTTCTTGTCGAAGTTAACTCCGCATCACTACATCAAAGTGGTGTTGAGTTGTTGTCGTTGCTGCACAAGTAACGTAACACCTGTGTTGAGTATCAGGTTGTGACACACTTAGAGTCTTAACAAAGGAATTGGGCCTGCGATTAAGCTCTTTGTAGAAACTGGTCTAGAACCTTTTCCAGTACACTGTGTACTGTAGTTATCTTAAAGAAGTCTTGAACTCTGTAGGGTCAGACTATATTGGCTACCGAGTCTTTTGGTAGGACTGTAGCTCTTGTGTTTTGTGCTTTATGCACTGTGTTCTTGTGTGTGTGTTTGTGTGTTTGGATATAAACCCTTTTAAAACCCATATATACTCCTCTGGAGGTGAACACTTTGAAGTAGATTGCTTCAATAAGAGAGAATCAACCTAGCTAAGAGTTTTGTTGGCATTCTAAGTGCAGCAACTCTGATCATGTCAATCTACACTTGCACAACAACCTGAGTTAGACTTTTGGAGGTTATCTTTTGGGTAGTTTTCCACTAGTCTTATCTTAGACAAATTACTGCTTATTAAACCACATAGAAAAGAATGTCTGGGATGGCCTACACTGCAATGCAACACGTTATAAAATCTGTGTCATTACGCTTTACTGGCTTGCCATCAGTGTCCCCTACATGCAGGAAATCAGAAGTCCTTTTCAAACCCAAGACAATGTTCTCCTGTTGGAGACCTTCACAAACACATTATTTCCTTTATCGATACATTGATTGCTGAACCAGAGTGTCTGATTGGTAGTGATGCATCATACCAGAAGGGTTCCTTTGATAGAAAGTCATGGGAACATCCTGAGGCCTTCTATGCTATCCACTAATACATTCCAGAACTCTCCCATTTACAGGACCTTCTTGTGGCACTTCTTAAGGCCACGCATGAGACCTGGGTTCAGTTCAGTTTGGAGTTTGCTGCTGATGGTGCTATTGCCAGAGCAACTCCTGAACAGATTGATAGAGCCTGGATGGAGAGTACAAATGGTCTCTGTGAGGGATTATTTGCTACATATTGCCAGACCTCCAAGGTAAGCCCCACAATGTCCCTGCACCAGTACAATTCCCAGAAAATGTACAAATTCAACAACACCTCCAAGTACCTTCAGTCATTGTCTCCTAATATGAGGGCTTTTCTTCAATGAATTGCTCACACACAGGATCAATCTGGAGCCAATTGAGAGCCCAAATTAACTCTGGCATGTCACAAGCAACAGGTAGCTGAAGAACAGATGGCGAAAACTCAAGCTGCTGCTGCAAAGAAAAAGGCTTTTGATAATGCTATTGATCATGTTGTTCCTATCTTTACCATCACCGAGCTAGAACATACTTTGGCTCTTATGCCATAAGCTGAAGAGTATATGAAGGTGGAGGAGATTGAAATGCAGTGCCTCTGGCATAAAAAGCATGGTCCAGATACGGTTAAGAAACTCATTTCTTCATTAGCTCCCAGCTCTTGGGGCAACAGAGGAAAGAAAATACAAATTCTCCAGACCATGCTGGAGAAGCACATTGAACTGGGACTGTCGACAGATTATTTGGGTTTGAGTGGGAACACAGAGCATACAAATGATTTTGATTTTGATCTTACAGTAGATGACTTGGATGCTCATCAGCAAAAACTGGAGAGTGGTATAGCAGGTTAGCAGGGGAAACGATGCCCGATACGTGTTGCCTACAAGTCCATTAGTGCTGTTACCACGTATATAAAACCCCGTTACTGTACCTTGAGAATATAACTTGCATTGTAATTTCCCATGACCATGAATGAGGGTTATAATGCAGGTTGTAGCCAGAGTCATAAGCAGTGTTCTAACCTCTCATAACTGTTATGATCAGTTATAACCTTGCAGAGCCGTTACCAAGCAATATAATACCTGAGACTTGTTCCAAGGCTCTGGGAAATTTCCTGTACTAATATTTAGTTGCTGGGCGTTGCTGTCGACATTGTTGAGCATGGCAGGGACAAGTTGGACACGTGGGACTGGAGATTTGGAGCATCAGACCCATTTACTGGCCTCCTCAGAGTTGATTGGAAGGACATGTCATCGCTCTGGCTTTTGCTCGCCTTCAACACTATCCAAGCACCCAATGCCTCCAACGCCCCTCAACAGCACAAAAGACACCCCCACAACCTATATTTCCAAAACTCTAAACCCTAACCGGCTCTAAATTGGTCCGTGCATGCTCTCAATTTTCACATAAAGGCAGCCCAAGAATTCTCGACACCCCAACTTCCCTTTCTTCCCTTCCACCACCATCTCTCCTCCTCCTTCCCCTCCCTCCCCTTTCCACTCACACACACCCCCCTGAGCCTTGTTAATTTCTTTGTATGAGTCATTTGGAGTAAATAGATGTGTTGAACATGTCATTTTGGTAGGTATTCTAAATGCTTTTGGCTTTTCATGTGGACTTACTATTATCGTGTCTTCAGATGACTTTCAGAGGACTTAGGACCAGAATGAAAGATGCCAACAGCATGAGAGCGTGAGAAGAAATGTCAGATAGTGGGTTGAAGGTGTGTTTTTGCACAATAGGTCAGCTGCAGTGCAACCATTCTGGCAATCTCTTCTCCCTGCATAGTTCAGTCCTTGTGCAACATCGTTTGCACCAAAACACAATAACTCAAGTCCAGATGCCATACACCCTCATGTCTAGCCTTATTCTGCATCTCTATGTCCAAGCTGTCATATGATCTGAATTGCAATTCCTGTCACCATCCCAGCATGCTGGAGGGCCTCATCTAGCTCATTGACACTGAGCCAGCATAGCTTGAAGATCAATGACACCAACACAATTCCAACCTCCATCTCACGAGCAAGTTACAAAGGCTGGTTGTCTATAGTGTCTGTCAGAGCACCTCGACTGACATGCTTCAGCAGTGTCACTGACATGAATTATTGAGCTCAGTAGCATTTGGTAGGTCCACTGTTGGGATTGATGTCGGCTTGGAGACTGACGGCTTCTTTTCTGCAGCTGGCTCAAGTCTTCTTGACATTTCTGGTACATGATGCTGATTCCTCCACTATTGTCTGGTGACTCATACTTATCTCGCAGGTGGATGCCAGTGATTCCATATGCTTGTGCTTGTTAGGTTTGTTCCTCATACTTCTCTTTTCAACAAACATGTATGCTGATTATGTTGGCTAGGTAGTATCACCTCTCATTGAGTCATAAGGAGTTCTAAAGAGTTCTCAGTAGGCTCTGGACTGATGATATTGTATATGTTCTCCTGTTCATAGTATATACATGATAAATGGCACTATATTTCTTGTACTTTGCTCTGATACCTGAGATATGATTTAAGGAATGATATCTAATATAATTTTTGTTTCTAGTCAGAAACCTAGTAAGTAGTTAGGTCCCTTGGAAGTCACTATGGTACTTGGAACCCATCATAACCCCCTATAACTCTCGATAACCTGTAAANCAAAGGCTGGTTGTCTATAGTGTCTGTCAGAGCACCTCGACTGACATGCTTCAGCAGCGTCACTGACATGAATTATTGAGCTCAGTAGCATTTGGTAGGTCCACTGTTGGGATTGATGTCGGCTTGGGGACTGACGGCTTCTCTTCTGCAGCTGGCTCAAGTCTCCTTGACATTTCTGGTATGTGATGCTGATTCCTCCATCATTGTCTGGTGACTCATACTTATCTCGCAGGTGGATGCCAGTGATTCCATATGCCTGTGCTCATTAGGTTTGTTCCTCATACTTCTCTTTTCAACAAACATGTATGCTGATTATGTTGGCTAGGTAGTATTGCCTCTCATTGAGTCATAAGGAGTTCTAAGGAGTTCTCAGTGGGCTCTGGACTGATGATATTGTATATGTTCCCCTGTTCATAGTATATACATGATAAATGGCACTATATTTCTTGTACTTTGCTCTGATACATGAGATATGATTTAAGAAATAATATCTAATATAATTTTTGTTTCTGGTCAGAAACCTAGTAAGTAGTTAGGTCCCTTGGAAGTCGCTATGCTACTCGGAACCCATCATAACCCCCCATAACCCTTGATAACCTGTAAAACTCATTATAAACCTCAAGACTTGTTGTAAGCCCCATCACTCGTGCTACTTATGGTTGCCGGCTGTATTCTCTTGCACTCACCATATTACACAGTATGTGTTGTGTTCTCTGTTACTCGTTCTATTATCCCTCACCCGTTAGAATTCCAGCAACTTGTCTCAATCCTCAAGACCATTGGTGCTGGGTATCGGGCACTATATTACGCTGGAGATCGATTATGGTTGCAGCTATAATCAATGGTGACCTTAATGGGGGATTGTCACCAATCTCAAGGGTCAGTACCTAGTTATAACTGTCTCTGGATTTTGCTGATGCTTATGACTCAGAAAANAGAGTCATAAGCAGTGTTCTAACCTCTCATAACTGTTATGATCAGTTATAACCTTGCAGAGCCGTTACCAAGCAATATAATACCTGAGACTTGTTCCAAGGCTCTGGGAAATTTCCTGTACTAATATTTAGTTGCTGGGCGTTGCTGTCGACATTGTTGAGCATGGCAGGGACAAGTTGGACACGTGGGACTGGAGATTTGGAGCATCAGACCCATTTACTGGCCTCCTCAGAGTTGATTGGAAGGACATGTCATCGCTCTGGCTTTTGCTCGCCTTCAACACTATCCAAGCACCCAATGCCTCCAACGCCCCTCAACAGCACAAAAGACACCCCCACAACCTATATTTCCAAAACTCTAAACCCTAACCGGCTCTAAATTGGTCCGTGCATGCTCTCAATTTTCACATAAAGGCAGCCCAAGAATTCTCGACACCCCAACTTCCCTTTCTTCCCTTCCACCACCATCTCTCCTCCTCCTTCCCCTCCCTCCCCTTTCCACTCACACACACCCCCCTGAGCCTTGTTAATTTCTTTGTATGAGTCATTTGGAGTAAATAGATGTGTTGAACATGTCATTTTGGTAGGTATTCTAAATGCTTTTGGCTTTTCATGTGGACTTACTATTATCGTGTCTTCAGATGACTTTCAGAGGACTTAGGACCAGAATGAAAGATGCCAACAGCATGAGAGCGTGAGAAGAAATGTCAGATAGTGGGTTGAAGGTGTGTTTTTGCACAATAGGTCAGCTGCAGTGCAACCATTCTGGCAATCTCTTCTCCCTGCATAGTTCAGTCCTTGTGCAACATCGTTTGCACCAAAACACAATAACTCAAGTCCAGATGCCATACACCCTCATGTCTAGCCTTATTCTGCATCTCTATGTCCAAGCTGTCATATGATCTGAATTGCAATTCCTGTCACCATCCCAGCATGCTGGAGGGCCTCATCTAGCTCATTGACACTGAGCCAGCATAGCTTGAAGATCAATGACACCAACACAATTCCAACCTCCATCTCACGAGCAAGTTACAAAGGCTGGTTGTCTATAGTGTCTGTCAGAGCACCTCGACTGACATGCTTCAGCAGTGTCACTGACATGAATTATTGAGCTCAGTAGCATTTGGTAGGTCCACTGTTGGGATTGATGTCGGCTTGGAGACTGACGGCTTCTTTTCTGCAGCTGGCTCAAGTCTTCTTGACATTTCTGGTACATGATGCTGATTCCTCCACTATTGTCTGGTGACTCATACTTATCTCGCAGGTGGATGCCAGTGATTCCATATGCTTGTGCTTGTTAGGTTTGTTCCTCATACTTCTCTTTTCAACAAACATGTATGCTGATTATGTTGGCTAGGTAGTATCACCTCTCATTGAGTCATAAGGAGTTCTAAAGAGTTCTCAGTAGGCTCTGGACTGATGATATTGTATATGTTCTCCTGTTCATAGTATATACATGATAAATGGCACTATATTTCTTGTACTTTGCTCTGATACCTGAGATATGATTTAAGGAATGATATCTAATATAATTTTTGTTTCTAGTCAGAAACCTAGTAAGTAGTTAGGTCCCTTGGAAGTCACTATGGTACTTGGAACCCATCATAACCCCCTATAACTCTCGATAACCTGTAAAACTTGTTATAAACCTCAAGACCTGTTGTAAGCCCCATCACTTGTGCTACTTATGGTTGCCAGCTGTATTCTCTTGTGCTCGCCATATTACACAGTATGTGTTGTGTTCTCTGTTACTTGTTCTATTATCCCTCACCTGTTAGAATTCCAGCAACTTGTCGCAATCCTCAAGACCGTTGGTGCCAGGTATCAGGCACTATATTACACTGGAGATCGATTATGGTTGCAGCTATAATCGATGGTGACCTTAATGGGGGATTGTCACCAATCTCAAGGGTCAGTACCTAGTTATAACTGTCTCTGGATTTTGCTGATGCTTATGACTCAGAAAAGGATTATTATAAATAGTAATTACCTAATACTTAGACTAATATACTCATACAATGTTAATGTCTATACTAGAGCATTCACTTTCCCCTTAGAGGGTGTACAGATTGTGTCAAAGGCCAATGAGTTTCAGTGCAATGTTTTTCATGACTTGGCTGCTTAGTCAATGCACACTTTCTGAACCACGATTGTGCACACTCACTGCTTGAGCTGCAAGCTGGAGCAAGCTGTTTAGCTGTGGCAAGCACAGGCAGGGAGAGGCACATCAGGAAATTTAATTACCTTACTGCTCCCCTACTTTCTACAACTTTCCCAATTTTTCACTAGAATATTTTGGTGTTTTCTGTGCATTTAAGATTAGTAGAATACTTTTAGTGGCACACTTCCAGAGGTCTGGGACTCCACTTTCCACTTTGCTGGACTTTTTTTTGCCAAAAATCACAATTTGCATGATAACCACAAAGAGTTAATGTGATATAGTTCTATTCCATAACTTAAATGATTGCATTGAACAAGGTAGAATCACCAGAATCAACAGTGAAAGTGGGTGAAAGTGAGCAGAAAGTGCCACAGGGAAATTCTAATGATGAGCAGCAACTGGTGGGGGACATCTGTGCAGCTTGCCTAAGGCTAAAACCATTCTCACACATCTTGGCTAGTATGCCATGTCGAATTTCCAAAGCAAATCATATTGAATGATCAAGTTTCTTTCTCAGTTGTAGGATGTGCTATCCTGTGTGCTTTCAAACAGTATATGACAACTATAAAGATATCTATATCTGTTTCAAAGAGAAATTTAGATTGCATCATGTGTGATTTGCAGTTGATAAGGCAGGAAAACACATCTATGCCCCTTTTCCACCCATCAAAGGGGCATCTAATGTCCTGATGCTATTCACAAGCTCAATAATGTTTAAGTTTGTTACATTCATGACTATATACATTTAAATAAACTCTGGTGCTCTTACAGCAAGACAAAACCTGGCAAACACATTCACTGACACATATTTTTGGGCATTTTGAGGGGCACATCATGTTCTGGCTCACCCACCAACCTTTGTACCCTGTTTCTCAGCCCAATTTGTGACCATTAGGTGAAAATATTTGTAATGTTGAGAACAGAAATGGCAAAATTTGGCCCAAAATCTCAATACGGCCAATACAAGGGCTTCTCCATGTCTTGCTGTGGAGATCACATGAGGTTTAATATATGCTGGGATGAGTTATCCAAAATCTGTTCTCAACATTACAAGTAAAATGATTTTACATGATTTTTCAGCTTCCTAAAATAGTCGTTTTGGCCATCCTGAATATTTTCCAAAGATTTGCCACCGAAGGACGCCAAAGATGTGCCAAATCGTGGGATAAGGCGGAGACTCAAATTTTAAAAATCAAGGCCGAGACGCCCGAGCTCCCGCCAGGTTGCCAGTCATCAATCCTGATGCGCCTCCGCCCGCCGCCCACTGATGCAGGCCGGCATAGATGCTGACTGGTACTCAATCTACATTCCCCAGACATGATTGGTACCAGTCACGGTAACACAATGGGGATGCCATACTCGATTGGGAGTACTGAAGCGTTTTAAAAAGCAGCATTCGTGTATGAGTGCCAACATTATAGTAGGATGTACTTTTAGGACGATATCAGATTCACAANCACTTCCAGAGGTCTGGGACTCCACTTTCCACTTTGCTGGACTTTTTTTTGCCAAAAATCACAATTTGCATGATAACCACAAAGAGTTAATGTGATATAGTTCTATTCCATAACTTAAATGATTGCATTGAACAAGGTAGAATCACCAGAATCAACAGTGAAAGTGGGTGAAAGTGAGCAGAAAGTGCCACAGGGAAATTCTAATGATGAGCAGCAACTGGTGGGGGACATCTGTGCAGCTTGCCTAAGGCTAAAACCATTCTCACACATCTTGGCTAGTATGCCATGTCGAATTTCCAAAGCAAATCATATTGAATGATCAAGTTTCTTTCTCAGTTGTAGGATGTGCTATCCTGTGTGCTTTCAAACAGTATATGACAACTATAAAGATATCTATATCTGTTTCAAAGAGAAATTTAGATTGCATCATGTGTGATTTGCAGTTGATAAGGCAGGAAAACACATCTATGCCCCTTTTCCACCCATCAAAGGGGCATCTAATGTCCTGATGCTATTCACAAGCTCAATAATGTTTAAGTTTGTTACATTCATGACTATATACATTTAAATAAACTCTGGTGCTCTTACAGCAAGACAAAACCTGGCAAACACATTCACTGACACATATTTTTGGGCATTTTGAGGGGCACATCATGTTCTGGCTCACCCACCAACCTTTGTACCCTGTTTCTCAGCCCAATTTGTGACCATTAGGTGAAAATATTTGTAATGTTGAGAACAGAAATGGCAAAATTTGGCCCAAAATCTCAATACGGCCAATACAAGGGCTTCTCCATGTCTTGCTGTGGAGATCACATGAGGTTTAATATATGCTGGGATGAGTTATCCAAAATCTGTTCTCAACATTACAAGTAAAATGATTTTACATGATTTTTCAGCTTCCTAAAATAGTCGTTTTGGCCATCCTGAATATTTTCCAAAGATTTGCCACCGAAGGACGCCAAAGATGTGCCAAATCGTGGGATAAGGCGGAGACTCAAATTTTAAAAATCAAGGCCGAGACGCCCGAGCTCCCGCCAGGTTGCCAGTCATCAATCCTGATGCGCCTCCGCCCGCCGCCCACTGATGCAGGCCGGCATAGATGCTGACTGGTACTCAATCTACATTCCCCAGACATGATTGGTACCAGTCACGGTAACACAATGGGGATGCCATACTCGATTGGGAGTACTGAAGCGTTTTAAAAAGCAGCATTCGTGTATGAGTGCCAACATTATAGTAGGATGTACTTTTAGGACGATATCAGATTCACAATTTTCTCCAAACGATGGTCCTTGTATTCTTCAATGTCATTTCATTATGTCGTGAGAGGCTCATACAGTCATTAACTACATCTACATAACAGTACTAGGGAGTGCATTAGTATTAACAAGTCCAAAGAAAGTCCAAAGCAAGAAGATTGTGTGAGAGTTCCTGGATGAGGTGGAGCAGTTGGGAGTATATATGTGAAACATAAATAGACGAATAAGTTGACGACAAGCAACATGCAGTGTATGACGGCGGGAGTAGTAGTCCGTGTTCTTGATGTGAAGGGAGAAAGGACTGCACGGGAAGAGGATACGAAGAGAATGTACGGTATTCAATAGCTTCTAGTCCTTGGGCTTTGCTTACTGGCGTGCAGATCCTTGACGTCGAAGAACACGTTAATTGAAAACGCGACGCACAGTAAGCAGGCGCCAGCTACTGACGCATTCCAAGCGTTGCACCTGGATGAAGTGGTATCAATCAGTCTTTTCGACTTTCGGGACATGTAAAGCGACACTCACCATCCATCGAAGTCACCTACGGGGCATTTCTTCCCCATAACCAGGAAGACGAACACCGCGCCCCATACTATGACGCCAAACACATCCAACGCCGTCATCTTCTTCAACCAACTCCGAGCCCTCATCCAGTCTTGTTCCATTGCCAGACCGACAAAGACGGACCGTCTTTTAGGCTTCTTCCGTTTTGGCTGCTGACCATAACTGCCCGGCATTAAAGATTCTTCCTCTTCCTCCTGTTCATCACGTCGACTGCCGCCGAACATCGTCGGATCAACTATCAAGTTGACCTGGACATCTTGACCTGGTGGAGCACCCATCTTACCCTTCCTGTATTTCTTCTTCTTCTTTCCTCCAGCCAGCCCCTGCATAACCGGTAAAACCATCATACCGCCCATACCTCCCTCTGCCATTCCTGCACCACCCTTTTTGCCTTTCCGTCTTCGACAACAACACGAAAACAGGCCCAAACCCACCAAACCCACAAGCGTCAACACACCGACTACGTATAGCACATACGCCTGCGCTGTGCCTTTTGGCGGCGGATTATCCTTTTGAGTTGGCCGAATAGCCAGTGCAGCATAGATCGCTGGGATAGCGGCCATCGCGGCCAACACCATCTGCATAAACCGTAAGAATGTGCGCTTTTTGGGACCTGTAGTGACGAGGTTGCCAAAGCGATCGACAGAGCCTACTATGAGGTTGCCTGCATGGTCCACGAGTTCGCCAGAATCGTCCTGATAGACTCCTTTGGAATTTGAAGGACGTAAATCTTCCTGCGGTGCGAACTCTCGTTCGAGCATACGTATGCGTTCTTCCTTGGTTTCTGGGTCAATTTGTCTGTCACCGCGGTATGATGAGTACGATGGTGGTTCTGGGGAGTTTCTGCTCCAAGGAAGATCATGGCCGTGTGATGACAGTGGTGGTGGTGGGTAGTCGGGAAAAGATGTGCGTGAGCGAGAGTTGGTCGGAAAAGGATCACGGTCCCAGCTATTGTGGCTACTATTTCGAAGAGAGTTGAAGGTATATGTTGGATCGAAAGGATTGGATTGGGCATTCTTCTTGGGTCCTGGCCGGACAGAGTCGAACTGGGATCGTGGTAGAGGAGAATATACATCTTCTTGTTGTGATCTGTTACTACTGGAGTACCAATTGCGAGACCACACCGGAAAATGCGATATATCGAGTTCTCTGTCATCCCGTTCAGGAGAACGAAGCGATGACCGGGATTGAGGAGGTAATGAGAACGGTCTCTGCCTGGAAGACGATGCGCGTGATGATGATGAAAGGGTATCGCCTCGGTAAAGTGTAGGTGGATGTAGCGCGTCCAACATATTATCCGGTACCAGACCCTGGGCTGTTCTTTGGGGCCTGGTCAAAGTCCGAGCGTAATCCGCCAAATCCAGGGCTTCCACTGATACATCTGATGGCTCTCTCCGCTGCTGTCGCTGAGGATACCGAGAATATTCGAAATCAAAGTCATAATCCTCATTGTGGTCGGGTATGTGATTGCGAGAGAGGGATGGTAGGGGGTCATTCGGATCTGGAGACCAAGGCCGTCTGAATTGAGTAGGAGGAGGAGGACTGTCTAGATGATGAGGAGAGTACATTTATCGTCGTCGTCGTCGCCGTCGTTGAAGAGGTCGTTGTCGTCGTAGTAGTCGTTGTCGTCGTCGTTAATCGTCAAGTGAAGGACGGCTCCAGGGCCGTGATGCTTTGGAACAGCAATCGGCGTGGGAAAAATAGGTAATCATGCTTACTACCGGCGCTTGGTTGCGCCTAGAAAGTTCTGTCGGGGACCTAGCAAGCACCCCTTATAAAGCGGCATCACCGCTGACCCACCCTTTCAACGAATGTCTTCTGGTTTGCCCCTTCTCTCGGGTCCTCCCCCTCTGCCAAACGACCCAGACGCAGAAATTGCATGCAGGAAATGCAATAAAGAATTCAATTTCCTATTTACTAGGTCTCGACGGTGTAACCATTGCGGTAACTAACGTGTCCTGTAACGTCGATCATTACACTGAGATCGTTTATTTGCCTTGACAGGATATGCATATTGCAGTAATTGTACAGATTACCAGGCTCTTATGCCTCGAGGAGGGCAGCAATCAGGATACGATTCAATGAATGTTTGTGCCTTCTGTATAGAGTTTCTTCAAAGTGCGCCACTGGATTCTGTGTTGATCGTCTGAGTGAATGCTGACTGGGCTATTGTTAGTCACCGCCGCAGGAAAAGGCCAACTTAAATCTATGCCTCTTGCAAAGCTCAAGAAGTATGCGGGAGTATACAACATAAAAATTGACCGAGCCGTTGAGAAGGACGACCTGATAGAGGCTATTATGTCGGTTCGCCAGCCAAACGGATGTCTACCACTTGCGAACGAAGCTTATTATCGCAATTACTCTGTACCGAACCGAAGTTCGGCGCGTCCCAGAGGACTATTCTCATCGAGACCACCCTCTGTGCCCAATCCCCCTACGGCACCACCCAGGCCATCGCAACGTGCGCGCCCAGAGTTTGCGAGACCTGACTTGGCGCAAGACCCTCCCCCAGTACCACCCCGACCTCAGCAGAATTACCAATACCACTATCAGCCACGATATAGTAACCAGCCCCCTCATGCACATCCATATCAGACGCATTACACGCAGCCACCACCGCCACCACCACAGAGCTCCCGTCCCGGCCCATACCAACGACCAACAGCTGCCAGATCATCTCACAACCTTAACACCAATACGCCTCCCCGTACACCACCCCGACCGCGTGCATCATCTACGCACCGTCCTGCCACTTCTCCTGCTGCTGCTCCTACACCGCCTCCTCCTCCTCCTCCATCGCTAGATGAATTGGTCAACATGAGTGAAAGCATGATTGCTTCCCTACCAATTAGCGCGCTCAAGCAGGTGCTGTTTGATAACCACGTGAATGCTAGATTGATACTGGAGAAGGGTGATCTCGTAAAGAGAGTCGTAGGACTGGTTGAAGATGAAAGGAGAGAGAGGGCTGCAAGAGAGAGAAGAGAGGCGATTGAAAGAGGAGAATTGGTTGAAGACGATGACGCAGAAAGCTCCGAAGAGGAAGAAGTGGCAGAAGAAATTGAAGAGCTGACGCCCCGTCGACGCGATCAACCGGCGGAACAGACGGACGTACAAGCGTCGCAAGCTGGGGCCAATGACGAAACTGGTCAGCCGCTGGAAAGCTCAGCGAACGAATCAAGACTTGCGTCCAGTTCACCTGAGTCAATCACTATTCTACCTGCTGATGCATCCGTTTCGCCGACGCCTGCGGTATCTGTGTCGCCACCACCTGAACAGACGATCTCTACGCCCTCATCGATACCGGAATCATCCGCTTCTCCAGCTCCTCCAGCCACCTCATCCACGCCCCCACCTCCACCACCTAAGATAGAATCTCCGTTGCCTCCACCTCCGCCACCTCTCAAGATTCATGCGAAACCCAAGAAACCTCATGTTCCCGTCGAGCGTTCTGGTTTATGTGTCATTTGTCAAGACGAAGATGCCAACATCGCCATTGTCGATTGCGGGTATGTTTTTTTTTTTGCTTTCTCAATCACGACTCCTTCTGACTTTCATATAGTCATTTGGCAATGTGCCGAGCGTGTTCTGAGCTAGTCATGACTTCATCACGCGAATGCCCATTGTGTAGGACAAGAATCGTCACGGAGCAGAGGTTGTTGAGGATATTCAAGACGTAGGAAGCGAATATAGTGTGATGGTCGATTAGTATCATCTCTTCTCGGATCCGGGTGTAGGTCGCAATGCTCTGCTTGCAGGTTATTATTTTACATGTTGTACAATTCTTATCTATCCCTTGTCATCGGATGAATATAATACACATAAGTTATTCATACATAAAAGTGAGGTCGTAGCGTGTCTGGGGCTGATTAAGTGAATCAAGCACATAGCCCGGGTCATTGTCGGTATGATTGTAAATTTACTAGCGAAAGAACAAAAAGTGTCGAATACAGACTTCCCTGGCCGAAAGTCAGCGTAAGGATGCTTTTAAAGCGACAAAACTCAGGGCCCCTAACACCAAGAGCTCTGACAGGCAAGTCGTGAGTGGATATCCCGGTACTGTTGTCGGTAAATGCCAAAAGCCTCCCCTCTTTCACTGGGTGCTATCGGCCACCCCTTGCTTAGAAGAGACACGGGAAAGGCTTCTCGACTCGGTGGGTGAACGTCCCAGAGAAATGCTCCGACGCATTCTGATTACAAACTTTCTGATGCTATCCGATGCTCTTCTGGCGAATGACGAGAAATAAAAGAGCGAAGTAAGTCTCAAAATGAACAAACACAAAACGTACCACTGGTCGATTGTAGTCACCGAGCGCCAACTTTATTTTTATTGACCCCCCCCCGGTTGCTTCCCATCCTTCTTTCTTTCCGACCACCCGCCCCAACCCTATGCGCTATGCCCTACGCTCTACGCCCTATCCACCAACACTCATATCCCCCAGTACGCCCTTGCCACGTTTTCAGCTTCGGCCCAGTGACGCATTTTAAACTAAGGACTGCTCTCGAAGGTTGGCAAGTCGGTTAGAAAAACGCGAAAGAAAAGAGCTTTAAGTGTATCTGGGTGACTTGCCACGGTGAGCGATATGGTTCTGTCGTTGATTATCCTACATTGACGCGTTAATCAACAGTCTCGTCGTATCCAACCACCTGTTAAGGCAACCACTAGCACGACTACGCGACTACATAGACTTCACCTTGGTACAGGGAAATCTTGAACTTCCCTTGATTTAGTTACCATTCCCATTGTTGCCTGTAGCAGATACTGAAGGGTTTCCGTCCAGTGCATAGGGTTGCGAGGAGCAGCGGTGGCAGAGGGAATTGTCAGATGTGTGGCTGGAGAATTACGGGATGGGTCGGGGTGGGATGGGGTTGCATGATGGTCGACCAGGCTGGGGACTGGATGAACTTGGAGTTGAACATAGTATATGTATTCACGTAAGTATGCATCAGAATACATCGGATTATCTGACTATATCTGACGGGATCCGACGAAAAGTAAAAGCTAGACGGCCCATATCAACCTCGCCTCAATGCATCGGTTACCGTCAGAAAGTGCGGCCCTTTATTGATGGTATCTGATGGTATCCAATGGGTTTTGAGGGTGTCATATTTCATTGGATGCCATCGGATACCATCAGCAGATTTGTCCTTGGGAGTGAACGGCCTTGGTCATCGCATAAAAATTCTCCCTCCTTTCGGGCTTTTTCCAAAGCTTTTGCCACTAGTGCTTGACGCAGGACGTCAGTGTCCTCCTTCCAGTCGGGATAATCGACCTAGCCAGGGACGAAGGACTCGACAAAGTATGAGTTCACAAGTAATGGTAGGCGTCGTGAAATTGGCCGGCGGGACCGCCGGGCGAACAGCGATGACCTCACTAGAAATTATACGCCGATGTCTACAAATTTTAATAGGCCAGTTCACCATTCCTGGATTGTATTCGTCATCACTTCATTGATTTGTTCGAGCGTCCACCTTTTTTTTTGGGAGCTGCGTTACTGCTAGTGCAGCGCCCCTCGGCAGTTGCCTTAGCCTCTCTCTGGGTTGCGCTGCAAATGGGTGGTTAGGGACCTCAATCTGTACCGGGGAGTCCTCTCAGAACTTCTGAAATTTGTGAACTGCAAAGAACGACTTAGAACCAGTTTTGGTGAGTTAACCTAAACCCCAAGACACAGAGACCATATTTGCGTCCAGACTTGGCGCACGAACACAGCGAGCATAACCAGACCCCAAACCAACACCCTCGCCAACAAACACGCATCCGCGGGCACATGAAGAATACTTAGCGCAGCACAAAACGTACAGAACGGCGACAGCGCAATCATGTTAAACAACAACTTCATCCTGTGGAAACGTATGGACGGGAGTACCTTTTTCGGGCACCTGTTCGAACATCAACAATCGTAAATATAAAAACAGCCTCAGGCTCAACGCATACAGTATAACATAGATAGGATATGTGCACCATAGGCAACTCAGCACAATGAATTGAACAAAAAACCTGTACCGGGTATTGTACATAGAGCCATGGACAGATCATAAACCGAGAAAAACCCTGATAGTGGAGTGTTCACTTCACATGCCTACTCGTAGTCCAGAATTGCTACTGACGAGAATATCAAGATTTTCTTGATGCTGTCACAACAGATTCTGCGGGTCAAAGGCTAGGATACAAACAAGGTGCGCATCTCCCGAGCATCCTTTTGACGCGTCCCATCTTTGTTCCCACCACATTCTCGCATTGCCTACAGTAATCGCCTTCAGTGGCGAGAGACAAGATTTTCCATTCGTGGACAGTCTTCTTGAGAGTGACGTTGAAGCAGGTGTAACTTGGAGGTCGGATCTCCGACCATACCCTCTGACTTCATGTTTAACACCACTAGCGCCAGAATGGGACAAATGCGAACAAAAATATGGACCATTCAAAGGTTGTGAAATCATTTATCCTACGTACGCCAAGATGTAGGTTGCAAGCGTTTTGACAATCAGTCTATTCTGACTATCCCGACCTCGACAAAGTTCGAAATAGAGAACAAATGAAAATGAATACAAGAACATGGTTACCAGTCAGCAGAACGGTGTATGGTGAAAACTCTTGCCCTGCGTAGAATTCAATGAGGATCGGTCGGCCTCTGCCTTTATCCCCTTGCACTACCTCTTTAAATCATTGAAGTTTGTAAGGGATTCGTCACGGGAATCCACTGGTGTTATACTCACAAGATCGCAGGATCTCTGCTACGAACCGAAAAATTTGGCAGCAGGATAGTATTCATTGCAATGTAATGCTCTTTTGGCGATCAAATAAGGTAATCGAGGGTGAAGGGTGAGAGAAAGGCATGGTGGACGAAGCGGTTACCACGACCCGATGCGTGGGAACCGCGTCCTCATCTCCCGACGATCAAGTTTTCATTAAGGTCGAACATAGCTTTGAGTCTTCGTTTGGGGTGCAAAATCCCTTCCGGTTCTGGTAGGGATCTTTTACCACAGCACTTGGAAAGCCCGATGGATTTTGCCTGCCATTTCCAGCTGTTGGCTCATTTTCATCATCATCGTGTCTGCCATGATCTCTTCCCGTTACGACTCAGGTTGCACACGTCGCGCGCGAAGCACGAACATCAAGATCGGGAAACTGTTCGAAACCAAGTATACTGGCCACCCTACTGTCTGGCAACGGCAGCTGTGTATATCGCGGCTCAATTGACTCCTACCCTTTGTTCCATCAGCCAATCAAGGAATGTAACGAGCAGGAAATCGGACACCCTGTTACAGGTGATCCATCTCTGGTGTATAAAAAGAGTGGTTCGATCAAACAGCTTACACCAAATACTTTCTTCTTCTTCTTCCAGCTTCGAGCAGCGTGAGTGTCATTTTTGATTGTTATCTGGACTTTCAAATTGCTGACTGCACCACAGGCTCAGAGTCTTACCCTTCATTCGCACCACAGACAACTTGTTTCTACCCGTCTTCAAAATGCGCTTCTCTGCTACTTCTGCCGCCGTTGCCCTTACCTACACTGCTGGTGTCCTCGCTGCAGACATAAGTGTTGAAGTTGGAAAGGATGTAAGGTTGCTTCATCGCTCTCAGACCAAGTTTTGCTGACCACCCTTCCTTCAGGGCTTGGCGTTCACTCCTTCCAAGTAAAACTGCCTTTGGTTCCCCGAGGATGTGTGCTTACAAGTGTTATTTAGCGTCACCGCTTCCCAAGGTGACAATATCATCTTTTCTTTGTAAGCTTCTTGCCCGTTCGTTCTTGCCCAATCGCTCATAACACCTCATATAGTGTCAACAAGAACCATGTCAGTGCCCTCGGAACGTCTACTACCTTCAGACCCTAACATTTAACATTTCTCTGATATTAGACCGTCACCCAATCTACCTTCGCTGACCCATGCACTAAGAAGGAGGTTGCCGTTGACTCGGGCTTCCAAGCTGTTAGCAGTGGACCCCTCAACTGGACACTCCCTATCAATGGCTCCGACCCCCTCTGGTTCTACTGTGCCCAAAAACAACCCGCCGACCACTGCAAAGCAGGAATGGTCTTTGCCGTCAACGCTCCCTCCGAAGGCAACACCTTCGACGCTTTCCAGGTTCGTCGTGCTCCAGCTCTCGTCATTTTGATGTTTCTTATTGCTTCCTACCTAGGCCAAGGCTAAGGGCCTCGAGGACGGCGCCAGCACCAGCGGTGCCAGCACGAGCACTGACACCAACGCCAACACCGACGCTAATACCAATACCAATACCAACGCAGATACCAACACCGACATTAACACCAACACCGGCACCGATAGCACCGCTACCAACGCCGCACCTTCCCAGACTCCAACTGGCAATGACAATGGAGCAATGTCACTCTCTGTTTCCACCGTCAGCTTCCTTTTAGTTGCAGGGTTGGCTTTGGGCTTGACTCTCTGAGTAATTTGACTTGCGCGTCGCCGGCTCTGAGCTGGGACGACAGGGTTGCTTTACATTGTTCGATGGGTTGAAGCCTTGTAAGAAAGTAGTATAGGTTCGTAATTGTAATGAACATAATAAAGCCCAACCTTAGGCGTTCGACCTCTTGGCCCTAACCACCGTCCAAGCTTGAGGCATGCTGCGCCAGTGTACTCGCTCAAGTCGGCTTGGTTTCGGCGCAAGGGAACATGAGTAGAAGGAACATCGGGGAGTTCACCGATATCTACATGTCAGCCTTCAGGGCGACGGGAATTTTTTGCGTACAGTTAATATCATCAAGATCGACATCCTCATTTCCTAGAAATTCACGTCCATCGATGATCGACCTCGTCATTCTGTTGTTTCTCGTAGTTGCAAACCTGATGGAGACGGCAATACCCAGATCCTCACCAAACTGACCCCGGATCCAGGTTTTTTCCAATGTGTTGGACCAGTCGAAGAGTGCACCTTAAATCACATCCGTGGATATGGGAACGGTTCTATCAAGGTTCTGGTGATGTTGGGTAGACGCGTAGTGCAGCGCCATAGTGCGTATCTATTTATGCAATGAACGTTGCTGAACATGAATCAGTATCCAGCATCGTGAAGATTTTAAACGACTACCCACACATGGGACTCTCGCGCTTCAAGCCGATCAACTTCTCCGCCCACGTCCGAGGATACTTCGTCTCCTTTTGGCCGACTCAATGGCTTGCAATGAACTCCATCAGAGCAGCTGGATGCGTCTCACAGCATAGTAACTCGAGCTCTGTCACGAAGCAAGATTCAAAGACTATCTTCCGTCTGACCGGATTTCTGAGGCCTCAGAGCAATTAGAGACTCGATGTCGCACACATCCTGTAGTATCCCTTAGCGCTTGTTTCCGCCGTATTCACCCGTTTATGAAATCCATCTGTAACACTTGATTCCTACCAATTGACGTGATCCCTTACTGGGCTTCCCTGACGCCCACAGGGAAGCCCAAAAATCTATCATAGACTGGCATCTTGACATCATTGATGCTTTCACCGCTCTCTGCCCTCTCTACCAATAGCCGTCAATATGCAACCTCAAGGGAATAGCAGGTGGAGGTGGATTACAATGTGGAATCATCGGCTGTCGGCGGAGCGCTGGGCTCTTGTCGGAGTCGAGGATGAAAATGTACTTTCCCGCACAGCTTTCGCTTACCCTTGCTATCGACATATCAAATAGTTCCAAACCCTATGGAGATGGAAAACCGCGGGCTGTAGATGCCTTGCTGACCTGACACGGTCTCAGCGCCATACACTCTGGTCTTGCCATCATTAAGACTGGGTTAGATTGCCATGCATCAAGGTCTTCTTGCTTCTTTCCTCCTTCCCTGATCTCCTTCCTCGCTACTTCATGTTCTTGGAGAGTTAAGCTATCGTCACTGCGGCAGGCTAACGCTCACTACTCTTCTTTCGACCTGATATCTATTCCCTTTTTCTCGTATTTTGACTCATCCTCACCTCAGGAGGATCTAGCCCTATCCAACGGACTTCATATCTATCATTTTCACCGAATCATAGTCCTTGTCTTTCGTGGCCATGTCGTTGGACGTTCCTTCAACCATTGACTCTGGCGATAAGCCAAAGTGCGGGCAACAAAGATCGGTTGAGTTTGAATGGGTCCGTCGGTGGCTGAATTTCATCGAATTATACTGACCCTGATTTATTGTTTGCTCTTCAGGCTAGAAATTCCCGCAATCAAGATCCCTGCGAGGTTGCGTGGTTTCTGGTTCAAAACCCACAGTGTGGTCGGTTTAACGCTACATCCAGTTGGGTGTCCTTCCACAACTCATAACACGCCATACCTAAACGTTCAAAGATTTAAATATCCTCGTCAACTCGACCTCCGTCGCGGAGGTGGCGCCTGAAGACAACCCGTGTCTGTGCTCAAGTACTATTTACTCCCTTGTTTCCGCCTGTCGCCTTTGCCAGGACGGCGACCAACAACTAAGGCATCCAACGTACGGTTGAAAAACTTTCAAGGTAGCCTTCATCCTCTGAACGAAAATCTGCTAGATGGGAATTTTGGAAGCGTAATTGCACGAATTCTACAGGCGAATCCGTGGAGTAGGTTTTCATATCCCCATCTCAATCTTGAGATCTGACAGACAGTATTTTAATCCTCTGCCTAGCTATCCGTTTGAGATCCCAGGTGCGTATACGGCTTCAAACTTTCGACTTGTGTCTTCTCGTGGGCCGACTGTTTGGTTACAACATAGGTGGTACCGCAGTACCGCATTGGGCTTACCTGTCGTTCGATGTGAATATCTACACGTTCTATGGACACGCGCATTCTTGCTAAGACCTTTCATAGGGCCGGCCCGGCTTCGATGCGGGGTTTGCAGAGGCAGACGCCAGAACCAGTACGTAGATACTTGCAATGCTTGTCTTTGTGGCACTCAACGGTCATTAGATCCACCCGAATCAACGCCTCCAAGTGTCCCGACGCAAACGAGTATCTCTTCGGACAACCAGTCAACGGAATCGGCCGCTGTACCAGTGAGTGGTGCTAGTGCAAGCAAATCACTCGTTGGGCCTATTGTGGGGGGCGTTGTAGGCGGAGTTGCCTTGATCGCGATCATTGTCGCATTACTAGTCTTCTTCATCCGTCGTAGGCAGCATAATATCGCACCTTCCGCTGCTTACATGCGTGCTCATGGTGGTAAGTTGCCGACATACCGAGAAAGTCTACAAGGCGGAGTGTTCCCTCTGCGCAGCGAGAAAGGCGCCGATATGATTGAGGTAGGTCGATCACTTTCTAGAGTGTGCACTCACTGTTTACGCCCTCGTCCTTCACAGAACAACAGTTATAGCAGTGATAGACCGATTCGTCCGAATCCAGATCTGTCGGAACAGTCTTTCGTGCGTCCCCCCCTATTCAAGTTTGTGCTTCACCAATCACTTGACACTGAAGCAGGTCCCATACCATGAAACTTCACCTATGAGTTCACCTGTGTCTGAAATAAAGATACACGGATATACCGGTGGAGGTGAACCTGGCAGCCCCTACAGTTTTAACGGAGGTATCGGTGTAGTGAATCGTTGAGTCCAAATGCTATGTATTACATGTGGATCTTTAACCCCGTATCGTGAATTCCCCCATCTTGAAGCTCAAGCGCTCAGCTCGATAAGGAGTCAGAATAAAAATATGCATATTTTCGAAATACATGTGCCCACAGAAATTTGTCGGTACGCTAGGTGACCGACGCCATCCACGTATAAACAAGGATGGTCAGCCAAAGAGCGCACCTTCTATCTGAGGCAGCTGGGATGAAGGATTGTCAAAGAAAAAAGAAAAGACAATCCAACATGTGGTATAGCAGCGCCTGTTGTTAAAAGATGAAGAAGCAAGCTCTTTGACGTTGGGTGCTTTTAAGTGCAGAGTTTAGGGCAGGTTGATGGCCCGATTTTGCTCCATTTGATCAACTGGACAGAACGCCAGTGTGTCCACCATGTCCTCAGACGCTGCACCGTCTCCCATTCACTTGCTTCGAGCGCATTCTGCTGCTGTATCAGCTCTGCATATCTCTAAAGACAATGAGAGGATATACTCTGGCGATGCATCGGGTTTCATTGTGTGCACCTCGACACGGACATTACGCGCAATAACATCGTGGAAAGCTCATACAGATGGTTTACTGGGAGTAGAAGAGTTGGGGAATAACATTATCACGTTGGTCTGGGTCATCTAGTACCATGTCCTAACCAAAATCTTACTTGAATTTTGTCTGCAGGCATGGAAGGGATAACAAACTTCACGTCTGGAATCGCGTTGAAGACGCGTCGCATACCGTCCATTTAGGAGGCTCTGCATCTCTTGTAGAGCAGGCCAAGCCTTCATTACTGTACTCACTGGACGTCAATGCACTAAACTATTGTCGATTCTCGTTAATGTCTTTGAGCGCATCGGACGTTAGCGAGGCTTCTTCCTCATCCACGTCTCCCAGGAATCCAAAGGCTTTGATCGCGGTTCCGAATCTCGTTGAATCGTCGCAGGTAGGACGTCATAATATATATCTATCAGATCTTTGCTGGATACTTGCTCATAGGTCGACATCTGGTCACTTCCGTCTCGAGAAAGATTTCATGCAGCAATTGGGTATCAGCCTAAAACGACCGCTTTCTCGGACGGGAGAGGCGGCGAAGCTTCTACAGGTGAACATTACAAACTTTGTAATGACTCATACCCTGAACAGCACCTTTTCTAGGTATTCTCATGGCGATACATCTCTTCAAAGTCACCGAGGAACTACGCGTGCTCATGTCATACGAAAACGGAAGCGTCCACCTACGAAGATACATCACTCCCGAAAAACCCCTCTCCGTCGAAGGAAAAGGCTGGGAGTTGTTATGGTCGGTAAAGCTACACAATGAAGCTAGTGCGTTGACCTGTTTCTATCAGCTTCCGTTGACACTCACACAGAAAGACAGTCATGGCAATGCGAGTATCTCGGGATAACAAACTCGCTCTGACCGTTTCGGCCGACCATCTAGTGGGTCGGTACGATCTATTAGTACGTTTCTGTTTCCGTGGTTGCTTCGTGTTCGACTCACACATTATCCACATAGGCCGATGGATCAGACGAGTCCAAGTTTACGACTCACCAAACAAAACATCCCGGGAACAGTGCCATCGCAATACGAGATGATGGGCGAATTTGCGCGATTGGTGGTTGGGACGGAAAGTATGTTGTTCATTCATCTTTTGATGTGCTGTTGCGCGTGAAACACTCATACCCGTGACATAGAATTAGACTGTTCACCACTAAAAAGCTGAAACCGCTTGGTACACTCAAATACCATAAAAGCAATTGTCAGGTAGTGGAGTTTGCTACAAGTCTTCCGGAGGGAAAGCATGTCGATAATGACGGCGAGGAAATGACCAGAGATGAGCTCGAGCGTCGTAGTCGTTGGTTGCTGGGAGGTTCTGCAGATAACCGCATTTCAATCTGGGAGCTTATATCTTTCGAAAAATAATTAACAATTCAAACGTTTCAAGCACTCTTGATCTTTGCCAGTATACGGCGGATATATATTGTGACTCGTATGTTTAATCCATACGCTTTGTCATTTGAGAGGTCCTCTCTACGCGATACCCCTCCATAATCCCTCCAATGACCCAACAATTTCCCACAACGTAGATCAAACTCCTAATCCACAACCCATAAAACGTGTTCTTTCCCAAAAACTCTAGCTTGTACGCTTCACCCAGCCACAGGGCTTGTACCAGTACCCAGACTGCGATGTACGAGGCTGCTCTTCTACCACTGATCTGCAGACGAGGCAGGACAAGGGGGAGGAGGAGGAGGTACCATAGGAAGTACTTGAAGACCAAAGAGTGAGCTTTGACGGGAAGAAAGAAAGCAATAGACACGCACCTGAGAAGTACACACTTTATTAAATACCACAAATACGAACGTTTGTACCAGCCAGGTGAACGGTAAATCGCCCTCGTCTGTGAACATGAATCCTGTACCAACTGCCAGTGTCATTTGGGGGACGAAACTAGTCAGACTTGAACGGAGGAGTGACTCCCACCACGTAAGAGGAGGCGGGGTGGAATTGGCATCGGGGTATGTTAAGTATGTGAGGTAAAAGTACGGCGAAAAGTTGTGTCTGTGGTCTCGTCGGTGGAGATGGTATAGGTATGTTTCGTAGAGGAATGGGTAACCCCATCTAACAGCATCCTCAGCCCTCCACCACCAACAGAGAGAAAAGGGAGCACGTACACCAGATAACATCCTCCACCCAGCAATACGAACGTCAATACGCTCACTAGCCCAAACACGACAACTCTCTTGTTGAGGAACCCTATCACACCTTTCCCTCGAGACCTCAGAACATTAAGACAAGAAAACCCGTATATAAACGGGTATATCTTCCAATGCACACTTACACCCAGCATCACCGCAGCTGTATACCATCTCTTGGTAAGAGCCGCGTACAGCATGAGCAGAACGAATAGGGATAAAATGCTTTCGGATGACCCTCTTGTCGAGATGGAGAATACCATGGGGTTTAGGAGGTGAATCGCACTATAAAGTGTCGCTTGTCGTTTCCGAGTCGTCGTGTCGAGGGTTTTGGGAAGGATGACATGGAGAACGAGTTTGTAGATGAGGACTCCGTTGATGATATCGCAAAGAGCGAATAGGTATTTCCCGAACGAAGGATGAAGCCATTCGTTGGGTGTTGTGAGGAGTGCTAGTAAGGGCGTGTAACGATAGGTTTCTCGTGTGTATGGGCTGTATGCGTGTCAAAGTCGACGTGAAAAAGGATACTCGGTAAGCACTTACTCTCCAACAGCAAACCACTCTTTGAGAGGACCAGCAGCTTGGTTGCCTATGCTAGGTTGCAAAACGTACCGTGCTGCGTCACTGAACACGCGATAATCCACGTCCGTGTATTTCACAATTGACCTAGCGTCGTGCCATTCACTGTATAGAATCAAGGCCACCCGAATGACGACTGAGAGTATGAGGATGGAGCGGAATGTTGTCCATATTGGAATTGAGATTAAAGAGGTAGTGGACATGAGAGTAAGAACATCAAGGTACCTAGGATAAGGGAAGGAAAAAAAGGTTCCACGACTGGGTGTACGAGTACGTAGGGATGTATGTACGAGTACGAGTATGTAGACCTAAACCAACTGCATTACCCAAGCCAAACCATCTATACCGATACAGCTCCATTAAATCTAGAACGAAAGCAGAGTAAGCATAAGTACGAAACAGTAAGCGGAACACGGCCGCAAAGGACTCGGTACTTACATATTGTGAAAGCCATCGGAAACCTGACAGCGTGGTATTTTAGTTGAGCTGGACACGTAGCGATCAAGAGAATACACACCTTCGCCGTAGCCTTGTCTCTGTACCACCGAGCACATGAAGATTTCAATCGGTCGAATGTCGTTGAGAGGAACTTTACCCTATAAAGACAATTGCGTCAGTGATTGCACACGTCACGACGGTGTGGGGGAGAAGGCAGCACCTTGCCAGTTGTCTGGTAGAGACCGAGGTGATGTCTAAGCTCTTCCTCGCTAACGGCGCCAGGCGCGTCTATCTTGTTACCGAGAATGAGGAAAGGAACCTTGGAGAGCTCTTCGATTGAGAGAAGGGCGTCGAGTTCGGCTTTGGATTCTGCGAAACGCCCGAATTCTGCGCTGTCTACGAGGAAGACGATACCGTCTACTTCGGGGAAGTAATCACGCCAGAGACGACGAGCTTGGGGGGGGGTGTATTAGTTTTGGGGGAATGACACAGTAGCATGAGATGTACCCTGCTGGTGTCCTCCCAAGTCGTAGGTGGTGAATTTGACGTTTCCAATGGCGAGTTCTTCAGAGGCTGTAGGCGAGATGAGGAAATTTCGCTTGAAAAAGAAAAGTGGAATACGAACTGGGATGAAGTGTAGGCTGTAAGGTGGCTAGCCGGTCGTTCTTCAACATATGCAGCAATGTCTGGGTGAGACAAGAACGAGTTATTGAGGTGGTCTGCTGATGATTCCCAATGGCATTTACCGTTTTCCCTGCATTGTCGAGACCAAGGAAAAGAATTTTGGCGTTTTTGTGCAGCAAGCCTGTCGGATTGGCATGTGAGAATGAGAGGAAAAAGACATGAATAATATAGACTAGTTTCGTACCAAGTTGCGCAAGAATATCCCAGAACCAGTTGATGATGAACATGGCCAATGAAAATCGGTGTCAAACCGTCTGTTATGTAGGATGAACGAGAAGCGTCGGAGAAACGTATAGTAAACGTGGAAAGAGTTATTGACGCGAGGTGCGTGTGACAAAATACATATGTGACAACTGTCTGACAGGGCCCTGCTAGTACTGTACACGCAACCTCTGGGGTAACCTTGTGTGCATTGCCTTGGTGTTTATATGCATTTGTATTACTTGTACATTACACAGACACTGTAGAATGATGTATGAAGGGTCTGACACTCACAACACCATAGAAAAGAGCGGGTGAGCTCTATTAACCACATCAACCTCTTTCTCCGCATAACCGAATCGCCTCATCCTGCGTCAGGAATGGCTGCAAGACGGGCACTGTCTAACAGGTTGCGTTGAGAAAAAAAATTTTTTCTTGTTGCTGCATGTTATATACTCCGAGTTTTGTTTGTCTCTATTATATTTACAAGCCCTTTGAGTCAGTCACGTCAACTTGCCTTTTGCAGAGTTTCTTCTACATCGGCCAGCTAGGGATGAGCTCCCTAACCCGCCTCTTGTATCCTTTGCCTGCTGCACGCAGCTGCAGATCATATTCTTCAGTCAGAACCTACTCTTCATTCTTCTCTTCCAAACCAGGCGGTGGCAGATACTTCAACTCTGCTAAACCACCAAAGGTCGTCCCACCCGTCTCAAAGAAGGACAGACAACCCACCTCTACTGCTTCATCTTCAGGTGGCACTGTAGACGACATATCTTCTTCCTCTTCCTCCTCTTCTTCCTCAACACCATGCGATAACACACCCGACGAAGCACCAGAGCAGAGTTCACCCAATTTTGCACGTGTTTCTATTCCCCCACCATCAGTATCTCCTCCATACGTACACCCCATTCTTGGTGACAAGGACTTCAAGTTACACCAATTCTTCTCTCTACACCGACCACTACTCCTACTCAACAACCCCCAGTCCATTCTGGACAGTGCACCTGCTACCCACATTTTCTCCGTCTCTCCACCTTCTTCAAACACAAACAAGGTTGTGGACGAGTTTTCCAATGCAGAGGTATCATACGAAGCCGACGCCGAAACGGCTCGCTCTCTTAGTCGTGCAATGACCATGAACCGGCTCGGCGCAGCCGTGGACTGGGAGGCTACCTTGCAGCGGTTAGGGCTTGCATCCAACGTTGCCAATCAGGCCGAACTGGACAAGGAGTATCGAGACGTCATGATGGAAAGTACCAAAAGGAAGAGGCGAAAGAAGATGAAGAAGCACAAGTATGTTCATTTCTTTCCTTCTACTCCACCGCCACTCTTTGCTGATCATATTTTTAGACTCAAGAAGCGAAGAAGAGTGAGTTGCTGTGTATCGTTATCATATCAGAGTGTTCAGATTGATCCTTTTCCAGCTCACCCGTCAACAACGACATAACCAACGATGATCATCATGTGGAGCTGAGATGCGGGACGCATGGAACTGGTCTATTTTCATGGTGGTTTACTCCTAGAGATAGATTGGCACCCCCTTCTATTCTTGAACAATATCATATCTTGTCGCAATCACAGACTCTTGACCTATGCATGCATCCGAACTGGGCCAATAGTTACATCTCAAGTAATAGTCGATGTGAAATCCGTATCCCGCATACTGTACATACAACAACACTAGGTCACCGTAACTATCTCTCCCCTACCATCCTTTAATATCACCAGCTCGCATTCAATCTTTTCTCCTGTATCCAAGCAAACTACATCCGTCATATCGATAGCTGAAGTCCGAATAGATCGTTTCTCGAAAAACGACCGACCAAGGACAACATCGAAATGAGGTTCTTCAGAGAGGTACACAGTCATCATGGTTGGTTTTGGGCCTTTGGATTTCGACTTGATCGTTCCAGTTCCAGTTTCGTTGACGCTAGGGTCGGGTTGGGAAAGAGACGGCGTAAGCGTGATAGGCCAAGTACCAATGTTGACTAGACCCCCGTAGCCGTATAGACCTGGCGCAGCATCTGCGGGTATGAACCCGTGTTCCAACGCAAACTTGCGCGAGATGTAGACATGACGATATCCAGATTTGAGTAGCATGCGGACTGTTGGAACAAGTATCGAGTGTGGCACCATTTCATTATAGGAGGAAACAAACAAACCATTCTTGACAGGCCCAATACTCCCCATAACCGTCCTAACACCATTTTCACTATGAAACTGTTCAAACTCGCGTTTGTGTTTGGGTATACCGGTACCGTCGTCATCGTCGTTAGTTGTGGGATAAAGACTACGTTTGCTTTTCTTCGTCTTTCGAGTTGAAGTACCGCTTTTTCGGGAAGAGGTACCTGATGAGGAAGGTACACGCGGTGGATTGGCACGCGAAGGTTGGAAGACGTAGTATTGCGGATTTATGTATTCCGGGGGAGTAGGTAAGGGCTGTGTTGGGTCGTGTAGGTGTAGTGTGAGCGTGTGCTGAGAGGGCGGAGAGACTGAGGCTACTGAGGCTACTGAGGTGGTGCCCAGTGGATCATTGTCTGGTGGGTTCTGTTGTTGCTGCCTCCAAGCGAAAATGGTATAATCCGAGTCTGTGTATGGTCGTGTGTCAAAGTAGGTCTTGTGTGTTTAAACAAGCCGTACAAGTACCCACCATCATCTAGATTCCAAATTGTCGCGTTGAACTCGTACTTGAGCCAACCTGGGCCGACACGTTTACGATGGTAAGATGTTTGAACTTTTCTGGTCAACTTGTCATAGAGATGTTCCAGAGAATCTTGATTTACTAGGAATGCAATTCAGTAATGGGAAAAACCTGTATGAGACTACTGACTTGAATGAACTATAGCAAAAGAAGAGCTGGGAGTATGAACATTGAGTACTGGCGGAGTGTTGGACATGGTTATAGTCGGAGACGAATCCATGGCCCGTGACGGTTTCTTATAAAGAACCAGCAGTTTGACCAGCGGAACAGCACAGGCTCCTATAGAAACATATTTTATTGAATGGTTTCAAGTTTGTCCGAGGTCATTCATCCATCCATCTATCTATCTATCTATCGTCGAATATTTCTCTCCTCAATACCTCCACCTCATGGCGACCATGAAACTACACGTCTGGCCAGGAAACTACGGTCTACCTTCCTTGGACCCCTCATGTCTTGCAGCAATCGTGTTTATGCAGTTCGTTGTCCCAGAAAAGTTCAGTATCGTTGAAGCAGTAAATCCTGATTCTTCAATAACAGGTAAGCACCAACTACTGCGCGCGGTCAAATTCCCTCTTACACTACTTATTCGGAAGGACAGTTCCCCTATTTGACACACGTCAATGATCAAGTAGTAGCTCCACTATCGTCGATTTTCCGACACGTCTCCGCGTTGCCTAGTGCCAAGTCTGCGTTCCATGTCCAAGGAGGATCGCAAATGGCCTGGGTGACATATGCAGAGTCAAATTTGGGGGATTTGGTGGTGCGTGCGTGCGTGCGTATGTTTTTCTAGTTTGAAATAATCATGTTTTCATAGGCCAACATGTTTTACGCCTTGGAACGCAACTGGTCCGGTCTAACCCATCCTGCACTTGTCAAGCACTTTCCAATACCACAAAACTATTACGCCCCACAACGTATTAGAGCTACCTATCAAACGCGACTCGAAGCCGTGGGTCTATGGTGTCTTCCTGAACTTGAGCAGCCAGAGGATAAACCACGTTTTCGTGAAGAACGAGGTGGTAAGAAACGCGAACAAGTTAGGCCCCGAGACAAGTTTGTTCGTGTATTTGAACGAGAAAAAATTGCAGAAAAAGCACGGGTCGTATTGGAGGTTCTGGATCGACTTTTGGGGGATGAGCAGTATTTTAGTGGTGAAGATAGGTTGGTATGAATACCTGTATGACAAAAGCTCAGTAGCTGACCCGTTGTGTACTCCAGACCATCATACCTCGACATCATAGTCGCAGCCCACATCCTCCTTCTCAAAGTCCCACCGTTCCCTGACCCTCTCATCACGGAAATTCTTACCAACTCTTTCCCAAAACTTACAGCCCACGCAGAACGGATACGACAGCAAACACTCGAAAACGCCGTCATCCCAACAACCAAGCCTTCAACTTGGCTTTCCGACGACGTATGGATCAATAGATTCAGATTTGCTTTTCTGGGTATCGCAATAGGCGGTATGGTTGTTTCAGTTTATTCCAAACGGCTACTGCGAATGTAATTATCATTCCAATAATCCTATACACTCCTTTACTATATACAAGAACGTTTTGAGAGCAACTATGACAGCAAGCAAACAAGCCCAGCTTGCAACATCAATGGCGTGTATACAATACACAAGAAAGGGAGCAACCACACCCCCAAAACCTCCCAATCCCATAGCAGCCTCTGTACATACGTCAATTTAGTGGTCCACCCAAGTCCTAGTGTAGCGTATACACTAAACTTGGTAAACTTGAAAACAAGAGAAGAGGACGGAAACGAGAATGCCAAAGGAATACCCAATACCGCGGCGAGCGTTGCAGCAAGAGAAAAGTTCAACACTGCGACGACCGAAACGACGGTTGATGCAAAGCAGAGGTTGAGGGCTTTCAAAACGATGGAAAGAGGTGCAACTCCTGGAGCTGGAGTTGATTGGGGTAACTTTGAAACTCCCAAGAACCCGGCGAAAAGCGTCAAGTATAATATTGTCGCGTTGACCTGAACGAAACTGAGCACTCAATAAAAGGGTGATGACGATTCGGGACAAAGGCTTACGGTACTCCTCACCGTCCACCCCGTCGAAATCACCATAAACACCACAACACCCATTACATGAGTCGCTATCATCGTAAGAACGACAGCAAGCACCGGTCTCTTCATGTTGTCCTTCGCGGCATCGATCCAGGCTTTCAACCCACTAAACATCATACCAACACTGATCAGAATCGCACTGGGGAGGTAATTTCCGATTTTGATGAACCGGTCGGGCCCTGTCATAACGTAGAAGAAGAATGACGCGTGTAGGCGTTCTAGGAGGTTATTTGTCGTTCGAAGTGTGGATTCTATGATCCTTGATGACAAGAGGTCAGCGGTGTGATCCAAAGACAAGAAAATGACTTGAGCTACGTACTTTCCGATAGCATGGAAGCCATGCGGACCCATCGCCGGTAATGCGAATATTGTGAAGGCATCGATACGGAATCTGTAACAAGCTCAGAATTTCGCCCATTGGATAGAGCTATTTATTACCTGTGGAATAAGCCGTGAACACCACTTCCCCGTCCGCTAGCCTGATACTTCACATGTCGATAAACGTTCTTTGCTCGATAGGAGTACGTCTGGACATCTGGATTACTCCGGAGGAAGCTGGGAATCCATGCGGGTACGAGGTCCTTCTTGTCTTGATGGTCTCTTTGGTGGAGGTGGTCGTAAAGGATGACGGGGACACCACTTCTGTATGAGGCGATGCGGTTGAAGGAGTTGAGGAGATCTTGGTTTGGAAGTCGGCCGTTTAAGCCCTCTACAAGAAATCTATGTTAGAATGTTGCTGAGACAGTAATAAAAAGAACTTACCATGGAAAATACCCAGATGAGAGAAAGAGTGACCCGGGTAATCGATGTTCAATGCGGTCCAAATTACACCGGATGACAGGTCCAAGTTTTCAAAAGACAGATCTAGGGATTGCGTTAGTTTAACGTGTTCATTCAGACAGATAGCCACGATACGCACTGTCCTGAGATGAACCGTGATATGCGCAAAGCCATGCTTGCATGCCGTCCATGTAACCATCACTCAACACGAAAATAAGGTCTTTTGCCCAAAGGGAGTACTCTGAAAGAGTGTTCAGTGGCGTCATGGAGGATAAGAATAGAAAAAATCACGTTTGAGAAACTTTGCTAAAGCAATAACCGTTGAAACACCACGATAGTTGATGTGGCCTGAACCTTCGTCCATCCGACTAATCCAAGAAGCGCTGATAACCATGGCTTCCGTCCCAGAAGCCCTTGGTGAAGAGAGGATTGCATACGTATTGGTACCTTCAATATTCTAGGATAACGGATTTCAGTCACATATTTGCATTGTAAGAAGGAATGTCCTACTTCAGAAGCAGTATTGAATTTGTATCGTTGCGTGGACACGGGGATCCCAATTTTTCGGAATTCTGCTACAAAAAAGGCCGTTCTCCTGTAATAAGGTGTCAGAAAAGTCCAACGTCAAGTGATTCGCGGACATCTCACTGCTCACTCGTGGCATTGGAATCTCGTAGTCGTTCCAAAGTCTCGAGGTAGCGGTCGGCGTTGTGAACGTCATCCCAATTCCAGTACGTATTCACCTAATAAGACCGAACATAAGTGGGAATCGTGTTCTCTACGTGTTGGTATCGGTCTTACTTGTCCAGGCTGAAGTGCATTTTCGTCGATGTAGGTACCGCGACCTAAATGAGGTGATGGAATAGCAAGTAGCCACAGATACCCTGCAAGGAATAGTAATATTCTATATCAAAGTCTTAGGGAAACTGGAACGAAGACAGGGCTTTTGCGACACACCTCAGAAAGGTTATTCTCCGACTAATGGTCGACACTATTCTCCTCCTCCTGCGAACGCGAATGAGGTTTATATCCCCAGCTGGTCTAATGATGCGCAGGGGTATCTGTAGGATCCGTACTGGCAGCCTGGCAAGGTGATGCAAAGGTGCCATAGTGGGGTACCAATACGAGGACGTGGAGAAAAGTTTGGCGTTGTCAGCAGCAAAGCGCCCGGCGAGCAAGCGCCTGTCATTTGACCGTTTCTTCGTCTCACATCACTGCAACGTCTCGCCCATTCTTGGGCAGAGTTCTTGACTTTCACGCTCTTTTATGGCACAGAAGCGAAAGAGACGCGCTTCTTCACCATCAACGGGCTTACCCACTGGAGAAGTCTTGAAACGAGATCGTCTCGCTGGGAGTGCTACATCCTGGGGTTGGGTTGGCACAGAGGTCCGGGATCCCTCTGAGATTACCCAGGAACATATACTGGCAGTATATGGGCTATCTTCGAGAACTCGTCGCCGCCGTTGCCCGAATAAATATGCGCAGGAGGAGAAGTGTTCATCATCCGTTGAATCAGCACAAAAGGCGGTCAACGGTGAATTAGACGAAGATGTCATCGTCATCTCCGACGATGAGGAACTAAATTGTAATAAGAAGGACTGCAAGCAGAATCCTTTCTGCTTGAATTATCTTGGTCAGGAGAAGTGGGAAGATGAAGGTCAGGATAATCCCCTCGATGTTCCACTTTCGCTCACAAGAGGAAAAAGAGAAGGCGAAGAGGACGTGGCTCAAATGCCACGATTCTGGGCGCAATCCTACGGGGGATTCGAGAGAAACAGGGATGCCGGTCGGGTTGAAGGTGTGCTCCAGTCGTAGTGTTGTATTCAGAGTGCTGACTCCCAGTAGAATTTAGGCGCGACGTGTTATGCTAATGCATCCCTTCAAGTGAGTTACCAACTTTCAATATTCACGCCCATATCTAAATCTCGCAGGTATGGTTTAGAGATATCACTTTCCGTGAAGGAGTCTACAGTTGCCAGCCAATCGGCGGATCAGAAGAGAAGTTCATGGTATGAAGATCATGGTTTCTGTGCAAGAGAAGAGACACATTTTGGAAAACAGGAATCGCCTATTTTCCAACTACAAGTCACCTTCGCCGCGCTACAAGAGAGTATCCAGAAAGCTTTCAATCCTACGAAATTGGTGGAGAGTTTACAGTTGCGTGCTGCGGAGCAACAAGATGCTCAAGAGTAGGTCGTTCTTCTTGAAGGTGTAACCGCACTAATTCGAGCTATCCAAGGTTCTCGAAGCTTTTCATGTCGCACCTTGACGAGGAATTCAAGAAACAACCAAATCCACGGCTGAAGTCACTAATCACAGATCATGTGAGGCAAAATTCTATTCGCAGGCTACTTTCTAAATTTCTGAACTGACTGCACATAGTTTGAGGGGACGCAAGTATATTGCACAGTCTGCCGCGAGTGCAACTACAAATCAGAACGATCGTCGAATTTCTTGGAACTGGAGATCAATTTTCAGGTGTGTCATACTCAGACTTGTGTAACGCCGAGAACTGACGACTGCTCAGAATAAAGCGAGGCTCGAAGACTGTATTCAGTCGCTATTAGAGCCCGAACACCTAACTGGAGATAATCAGTGGGTCTCCTCGCCTCAAATGCAACCCCAGCTTACGAAAGCGCAGGTACCTCTGCGGTCAATGTGAAACTCTACAAGACGCCTCAAGATACATGGAGTTACGAGAGCTCCCTCCAGTGTTACATTTCTCGCTGCTTCGGTTCGTATATGACCTAAAAACCATGGAACGGAAGAAGTCGAAGAATATCATAACATTCCCTACACGAATAAACATGCAGGACTTCTTAGGGCAGGCAAATCGATCCGAAGGTGGATCTAACGATCCTCTTCACGAGGAAATATACGAATTGCGTGGTATATTGCTGCATAAGGGCCCAAGTGCCTATCATGGACATTATGAAGCGCAAGTCTATGATGGGTAAGCTTTTCTTCTCTCTGTCAATTCTCGATTTTGATTTGTATAATAGGAAAGGAGCGTTGTTTCAATTTAACGACGACATTGTTACACGAATCGATAACCTCGGTGATGCTAAGAACGCAAAGGGAACCTCCGAGAAGGTGAGGCTTGATTCTGGTGACATCTGTGATACTCACACATATTCTTCAGTCCACGACCGCAAAACGTACAAATCAAGCCAGCAAGAAACGAAGAATCCAAGACAGCGATGAAGAGATAATCGAGTGTGACCTATTCCGGATCCGAAATACCTAACCACTTACTAGGTTTCTAGGGGGTTGTCGACGCCAACAGAATCTAGTGAATCCGACGACACATGGTGATAGTGTATATATTGTATTCCTCAGCGGCAAAAACTCTGACACGTTTTCAGCTTGATTTCATCCAAAGATGCATATATGCTAATCTACGTGAAGAAATCGTTCGAGACGTCCACCAGTCAAAAGTCCCGATTAGATCCCCCGCCGCGTGCCTTCGATGTAATCAAAGATCTCAACAAAGCTCATAATGATGCCTGTGTTGCATACGAACAAAAGTAAGTCGTAATACCTGTTGCTTTTGTCTGTCAGATGCTTGATCCAAGTTAGGCAAGCGGAGTCTATACAAGCGTTTGAGCAGCTGCGACAACAAGTCATGGATGTCTACCGTCACTGGGAAGCAGGCGATGATGAGGTGAATGGTCTCGGTATCCTGGCTCACTTGTGATTGATCGTTTGCAGGATATGATTCTCGTTGGTCGCGAAGCACTCGAGAAGTGGTTGGCGAATGAAAGCATGAGCGAGATTGCCCAGGAGCCTGATAAGTGCGACCACGGGTACTTGGATTTTCGCAAGACAAGAGAGTTGAAATGCCTCAAGGGAACCAGTTACGAGAAGTTGAAGCAAGCACGTGGCTCTTTTATCCTGAGCTTTCCCCTAGACGATCTTTGTGAACAATGCATTGAAGACGAGTTTTACGGTATGCAATGCACACTTTGCAAGCCGCGGTTTCTAGTTAATATTTATTCGGCCTAGAGCGCCTCTATCAGGTTGAACATCCACGGCAAGTCAGTCAATTCAACGAATTACTCCAGCGCGGGAATGAAGCGACCGGTTATTGGATCTCAAAGGCATGGCTCAAAGGTATGCAAGTTACTTAACCCACAGCAACATTGTTCCATCTTTCTGGCTTTATCTAGATTGGACTCTGCAAACGCCAAAAATGCATCAGCCCTCTCATTTAACTGATGCACCTCCGGACTCTCATGTTTTCGAGTCTGTTCGTTGTGAGCACGGTGGACTCTCTTTAAATCAGGCGAATCGACGACGTATCTCGGTCGAGGTCAGTACTATCGTAACACTTTGTTTTCACAAACTGATATCCAACGAGGCATGCGAACTTCTCACCAGCATATTTCCTGAATGGAAGCCGATATCTGTCGATGAAGGTGTGTTACCCTTCCCTTATTCGGATTTATTTAGTTCATCGACGTTGTCAGAGCCTTGCTCCATATGCGAAGCTCTCCTATATGAGCGGAGGAACAGCAATCTCGAACGTCGCAAACGTGCCGAGGAAGAGAAGGTGAATTTCATCAATCCGTTGTCAACGCTCAATTAATTGGACATCATTCTTGTATCCGGACTTTGCAGGCGAAGCTCAAACGAATGTACGAATATACTTGTGACGGCAACAGCTTTTTTTTCGAAAATGTTCCCTGTGCGATTATTGCCGCATCTTTCCTCAGACACTGGCGACGGTGGCTCGGAAAGCCCACTGAAAATGAAAGGCCTGAGAAGGTGGACAACTCTCTGTTTTTTTGCGAGCATGGGATGCTTTCCCTTGACCCCGATTGTCCAGCGGACCTGAATCACGAGGTTTCTATTATCAGACTCTCCGAATGGGACGTGTTAGAGACGCTGTCAGTGAAACCTGTGGAATTCGTGGAATTAACGCTGAACTATATCTTCAATTGAATAGATATCCGGCTGGGCCTTTGATAGCCCTAGAGCATTCTACAGACCAAGAGCGAAAATTCATCTGCAGCGTCCCTGTTTGTCAAGATTGTCGATATCGGAGGTGCGTTTCGTTTCTATTCATGCTTAGGCTGGGTCTTAGTGATGAATTAGGAAAGTTGACTGGCACATAACGGATCTCACCATACGGACTGGCGGCGGAAGGGATTTTTCAACGAAAAATATTCCAGCATACGCCAACACACGCCAATCAAGCCGACTTCGTCAGGTAAAGGAACACGGCGGGAGGGTTCAGGTCACAAAGGCAACCACTGTAAAGCAGATCAAGATCAAGGTTGGCACATCTCGCTTTCGCTTCCCGGCTAGATCGTAATCGGAATTTCAATGGTAGCTACAGGAAATGCTCAACATCCCCACAATCTGTCAGCGATTATTCTACCAGGGTAAGGAGCTGGATGATGGCGCCGCGACAGTTGGATCTATCGGTCTGTTTGCCAATGATATCTTGGACTTACAAGAGCAGATTGAGGTACACGAGCTGTCGGACGACGATGACGGCTTCGGGATACCTCGAGACGAAGGAAGAGCATTTGGCGGAACCTTGCTTGGGAGTGCCTCGACTGTTGTCCCTGCTGAAGTCAAAGAGTCCATGAGCGATGAAAAATCATGTTCGGCATGTACGTTCATTAATCCCTCGGCCGCGGTAGTGTGTACTATGTGTGGTAGTACATTCGTTTGATACAAAGCGTAGCGATATACATATACAGGCGGTTTATTTACTCTGTTCATCAAGACGCGTCAATGTTTGGAAGGTTGTTGGGTCTAAAATGTTGGAATTGTACGATACCTCAAAGTCCCAAAAACCCTAGGCCCAGAGAAAGAAAAACAAAGAAAAAAAAAAAAACACAAGAAACCATGCAACTAACAAGATTCATGCAAATGAGAGACCCAAATGACCAAAGACTTCCCAGCTATTTATACATAATTTGAGACCGGTTGAAAAGGATAGGAGTTTGGGGGGGCCATAGCACCCCGAGGTGGTGTCATTGTAACACCATTCATCGTTGGTACGGGCCTGGTGTCATGAGTACTGTTCCGAGAAGCTAATAAGGAACATGTAGTCTCGATGACTTCTATGTTATTTGAAGCAGTTCCTTGCATTTTAACTGCAGCAGCGAGGGCTTCCTGCGTGAGATCGGCCATCTCGCCTACGGAGGCTGCTTGGATTGCAAGTATTGGTGTTGAGACGACGCCAGCAGCGGCAGTGACTCGAGCAACGGCCGATTGTGCGGCTTCTGCTACAACAGCCTGCGCAGCAACCGCAAGACGATGGGTTTCGGGTGGCGTCGGGCCTGTGAGTGCTCGGTCATAAGCTACTAGACTCTGTTCAACGGCTTGCTTTTGTTTCACAAGATCTTGTAAATCCCCGGGTGAACGTGGTTGTGTTGCTGCCTCTTCGGTAACACGTTGGGCGACGTTTTGCAGGACTTCTACCACACGAGCCGGCGCATTCTCGGTAGGATTGACCGTGGTCCTGCCAACAGCCCTAACTGGAATTCAGGGCTTTTAGAGTCAACCCGAGAATATGCGCTCACCTTAACGGTGCTTGGTGAAGCAACGTGTCACTTTGACTTCGAGGCAGGGTATACGTAGGATCTACGGCGGATCGGGGAGCTATGTTCAGGTGAAATGTTGTCGACAGGTGACCTTCTTGGCCATCCAGGATGAACTTAGATCGGTGTCAGAAAGCTGTTGAAGTGATAATTTGGAATTTACTAACTTTGGCATGGACCGTAATGTCGCAACTTTGTGCATCCGGAGGTGGCGTGCCCGAGAGCTCTTCACCTTTCCAGGACAACCATGAAGGAAGCGAAGGAGAGCTGTAGTGTACGGGGACGTTCGTAAAGGACGCTTGAGGATCCCATATATGTGGTGTCCAATGCCACCGGAGACCGCAGTACGCCACACCAGGCGGCGTTCCTGCCAACTTACGCTGGAAGGGTCGGAACTCCCAACGGCCATCACCAAGTTTCTTCGCCTCAACATTCCAGATGTAGTTCCCTTTTGATTTTGCTTTCTTCCCATCCTCATTGAAGCGTTGGATATAAGGATGTCGCCATAGATAGTTCCGTATCTGGTGCGAACTTCAGTCCAAAAGGATATTTATTGGAAAAACTATGAAACGCACTTTTTTCATCGGTATCTTCTCCTCGGGATAACCTTGCCTTGCCAACTGCCGGGACTGCGTCAGTATGATGTCAGGTATTCTGCAAGGAACTAGGACATGCCTCTTCTAAGAATGCAGTGGTGAAGGCAAGAATCCTGAATTTGAACGGCCGGAAGTCGGGCGACTCATCAAGGCGTTGCATCTTCTTGGGCATCAGTGTCTGGTGAATCGGATCGCCTTTTGAGTCGGTCGCATCAACTGTAAAGATGAGTTGAGTATTCCGTGGGCTAAAGCGTTGTAAAATACTTACGATTCGAGCAAATTCTGTTTAGGAACTCAAAAAAGATACGATCTACTTCTTGACGGTACTCTTGGGGAACATCAACACTGCCAGAAGTCTGAGATAGATGAATCAGTAAACTCAACAGGCATTCCATAAGACTTTCAACACAAACACTGTGGGTGCCACCACTTCGGGGTGAGTCTTCATCCCCGTCGTCTGCATCATCCCCGTCGTCCTCTCCTGGCGAGCTTCTCGAAGTACCTTCCCATGATTTTGCGGGAGAAGTGATTAAGGAAGTGTCGCCGTTAGCAGCATGTAAACCGTTTGCACCCCTCTCACCGTCAGCATTGCTGTTGACATTTGACCATGCAGCTTGCTGAGTGTGCGGTTGGGGATAAGAGTACGTGAAAGGATGTGCACCAATAGAGCCCGAACGAGTCATACGCCCGTTTACTGGAGGCTTCGCGAAGCCATGCCCCAAATTCGCCCGATTTCCAGTGACGTTGATAGAACCTGTTGATAAGGAGTGACTGTGTCGTGTAGGCACAACGCTCTCTGACCATGATGAACGGAGAGTTGGGAAGATTGGCGTGGGTGCCAGGTCTAATGGAGGAGCCGAGGTTGCGCCATACGCCTGATAGTTTGCGATGGGTTGTTGCTGCGACTTTACTGGGTTGAAAACAAAGTTCCGTGGTGGTGTAGGTGGCCGTGATGGGGGAGGCGACTGAAGTGCATGAATGTGAGGATTTGTGGCAGTCTGTAACGGATATAAAGATTCATCCTGAGGCTCTGATTTCAGGGCCTTTATGGGCCTCTCAGCCTCAATTTCTGAGGCGCAACGTTTGCGCGTAGAATCAGGAGGTGTTGTTGTTGTTGGGACCGGTATGATGGGCGATATGTCAATATCCGAAGTCGGCGTATTTCCGGCGGGAAATATGAGTGGTGTTGTTTCTGGGATTGGAACTAATGATGTGCCTGGCGGAGGATAAAATTCAGGGCTACCTCCGCTCATTTCAGGGAAAGCCGGAGGAGCTTTGTTCTCACTCATTGTGAGGTCGCTCAATCCGGATATGACATCTGAAACGTATGCAAGTTTCTCGCCTAGATTTTCCACTATCCTGCTCGCCTCTGCGCCTTTCCCCGCTTTGCATAATGAGGCCGCCGCAGAGGCAGACTTGACAATCCTGGAAATCTGTTTAATTTCGCATCATCAACTCATCACGAGAGCAACTCACTCTTCAAGAATGGATCCCCCAATGCTTAACGGGGATTCTTCTTTTTTGACGGCCATATCAAGAACTATGGGGAATGCGATACCGGACGAATCTGGATTAGGCGCGGATCCCGGGGCGAGGGATGAGGCACCCATAATCGTATTAGGAGAGCTGATAGTACCAGAACGACTTCGTGGCGCCGAGACAGCGGCCGGGTCAAGTGCTGATTGGAGTGAAGAAGTCACACCAACACCGTACGAGGAAGCGCTGCCATGTATCGAAGGCGATGGTATCTGTGGAGGAAGCGGTGACGACACCGAAGAAGAACCGTTCGAGGGAGGTAACTCGATAGCCATGGCCTGCTCAATAGTGGATGGGACGGCTGCTGGGAATACAGGGTCTACTGACATATATGCAGCAGGAACTGCAGCAGCAGGGAAGGCAGCAGCAGGGTCGAGGGATTCCATGTGTTCCATGAAAGGTGCAATGTCTGCTGGCGACACGTGCATGGAGGTGAACGAAGTGTTCGACTGAGCAGTTTGGACGGCATTTGTGAAGCTTGATAACTGCTCTGGAGTTAGATGTGGAGGGGAAGGTTGGGAAGGAACTGTCGGTGAAAACTGCTGAATGAAATCAGGTAAAATCTCGGTAGAGCTGGATGACGTCGACGATGGTGGAGAAAGACGGGGATTGTCGAACGATGGTACAGCAGCACCTGCTGCTGTCGCAGTGACCATGACTGAATACGCGAGATCTGAAATGAATGTAGGTCGTTCAAGACCAACTTTTTACTCTGCGAGCCGTTAGATCAATAAAAGGATCGACAATGCAAGAAGAAATATGGCGTGAAACTTGTCCCAAGGTCGTGCGGCCCTTCCTGAGCTTCTTGTGCTGGTGTGGTTGGAGCGAGGGAGACTGATGGATACGGAGATAATCGAAAAGAGAAGGATCGAGGGTGAGGTGTGTAACAGAATAAACGACCAAAATGAAGACCCCGAGTCAACCTGAAAATCCAGAGAAAAAACTTTGTAGCACAAGATGGTCCTTGGAAGAGAAGAAAGTCCACACTCACACACAAGGCTAGCCTCACGCAATGTGACAACAAAAAGTCACACCTCGTCGTCAACCCATTAGCCGACATCTTTTTCCTCAAATTTCAACCTGCAATTAAATTACACCGAAAACCGCGTAAAATTTGGTATAGCTATAGGCAGCTATGTACAGAAAACACAAGTTGCGCTGTTATCCCGACTCTCCATCCTTTTCCTCAATATCTCCTTGAGCTTCTTGGACTCCGCGAACGGTCCCGATCCCTCCGGCGGTCGCTACTGCGGTGTGTGAATGTCAGTATCGGCGACACAGGTGAGAGACAAAAAGATGCTTCTTACTCGTAGCGTGAGGAAGAATGTCTGTCGTATCCACGATCCCGGTCCCGATCCCGATCCCGATGTTCATCCCGGGAACGGTAGTCGCTACCAGAACGTGCAGGTGTTGGCAGTGCAACTGAACCGTTGCCATTGGCAGGTGCTGAGCTGCCACTACCGCCGCCAGGCCCTGATTTACGCTTTTCCCTTTCCTCTTTAAACTTGGCAAGCATGTTCCGGAGCTCGTGGTACCCGAGGTGCATCTGATAAAAAGGTTGGAACATTCATCGAAATTAGAAATGCTCAACGTACTTTACCACCGAAGTGATCGGCGAGTCGACGGTCAGAATCCAGCACAGACAAATATGCACCGCACACATCGCACACCCGAAGCTTCTGATGACCTGACGCTCCGGATGTGTCTGTCAATTGCTGCAGTTCTCGCTGAAGGACGTAAAGTCAGTGTACACGAAATGAAGTGAGATCCGGGTACAACACGCACCTCCTTTTCGGCCTTTTCGCTTTTCAACGCTTCAATGGCAGCCATCTCCCGCATTGACTCTTCGACCTTGCCCTGTTCACCTGTGACATGTTAGAAAATGAGTCATGCGCAACCCCTGCACGGCGAACACTCACCGAGCGTCTCAATCTTCTCCGTCCCTCCTTGTATAGCTAGCTCAATTTCCGCAATTTCCCTCATCTGCATAAGCAGCTCAGTCAGCCTCGTAATCTTCTCACAAAGTCCGAGAAAGCACTCACCAGATTGGTGGTTTTTGCGTTCTCCTCTGGTGTCTTCTCCAACCTCCGATGTGCAGCCCTAATTCTCCGATCACACTCGTCCACAAACGCAAAGATGTTTGCCTCATATTCCATCTGAAAACGGTGAAATATAGGATCATTCGGGTTTTTCTCCCTCTCTGCAAGGAATTCCTGCTTCAACCGCTCTGTATGAGATTTCGGACATGCCCCGAGATCCATTTTCTATTTGAACACGCGGCATATTAATAGATCAGAAACTACTGCACACTGTTCGGTTCATAGGGTAAGAAACTCACGGTGTTTGTGAATAATGCATGAGGACACGTCCCGCAGAGAAAGTTTCTACAGACTTTTTCGTCAGACCACACTAAGTTTTGGTTGGCTACGCCCATAGCCTCAGGGCCCATCATTTGCTGTTTCGTGGCAAGGCAAATATGAGTACTGATTGATAAGTATAACAAAACGAGCGCACCTCAAGTAGCTTGCGCTGCATCTCAGCTAGTCGACCCATGTTTTGTGAAGTTGAGAGTCGTCGATGTAGTGTGAAGAGAAAGAGTTCCAAGTTGACGCGTATTTGCTGGACTGCCTAATTTGGATCTCGAAACGTAGCGGACCTTCGAGCCGACGACCGACGATCGACTTTTCAGAGCTTCATCTTCGCAAACCTAGAGTAGCATAACGCGTACGATCATATGACTGCTGTACAACAAAAGGTACGGTAAATTAATCGACAAGTAGGAATAATGGCAACCATGAACAAAAGACGGTTCTTGAAAGGGTGGTACCGAAAGACGTGTGAAGTGAAATGAATTGCGCACAAAGAGGAAAAGTTGCAATGGCATGGCTACAGTGGTTGTTGATGCATCAAGAAACAATGGCACGGGAACAGCAAGGTGTTGAGTGTAAGGTCCAAGAAAGTGATTGGTATAATGGCATTATCCTCATTCAGGTGTTCACGAGTCGGGTCGAATGTGGGGGTTGCCCCTGCCATGTCCTCTATCTCTACCTCTTCCTCGTCCACCTCCACGTCCTTGGCCGCGTCCCCGGTGACTAGAGCTTGAAGAGGCACCTGATGGTCTACTGTCAGAAAAAACTTCGTCTCTATCTATTTGATTGTCCGACGAACGCCTGGATTGATCTTGACATCTATCATTGCGCCTGCCGCGACCTTTATTCGAGCAAGAGACCCTGGGTGTGGAAGGCGGTGTAAAGCCGCCGTGCTGCATAAGTAATGCCATGATACAGTCGTACGCTTTCAAAGTGTCGCTTGAAGATTGGCCAGCTTTGTTGACGAGCGCTTGCCTCCCGTCGGCAGATACCATCCAAGACCAGGTATCGTTGGCTTCCTGGGTGCTACAAAGACCTTCATCGAGAACAATCTGGACGACTTCTGGAACCCTGGACTCAACAGCCAACGTAAGGGTTGATTTGGATGAGCGAGTTGTATAAATGGCTTGGGTGTCAGGGTCTTTGTGAGAATGGTTCTCGAAAAAATAATTCATGACAGGAATTTGGCCGTGATGAACTGCGGTATGGAATGAAGTATGCCCTTGGGAGTCGCGTTCTTCGATGTCAGCATCTGCACAACGGTATAAGGCATAATTATAGATGAGTCAACCAAGCGACCTACTGTGGGCGTCTAGCCACTCGACTAAGTCACGATCACCCCTACTCGATGCAATATGTAGCAGGGTCTCCCGCTGATCCTTTGGCTTCAATTTGACAAACTCTTCGTATCCAGGCTTGATCTCCCCCCCGGCGGCATCGACGTCCTCCTCCCAGACACCCTTCTTTACTCTCGACGCGTCACCCTTGCGCGCTGCCGCAAAAACAGCGGATCGTGTTGCTTGGGTCTTTTCACGCTGCTTACGAGCAGCGGTCTCGGCTTTCTGACGCTCTGATTCGGCTTGTGCTTGTTTGGCTTCCTTCTTCGCTCTCTGACGTTTCTCTGCGGCAATGCGTTCTGTAAAGCCATTGGGCGCGATCCGCAGATCAGTACAGACATACACCTACCTTTTTCGCGATCTTCCTCAGCTCTTGCCTTACGTATTTGTGCCTCTCGTTTCCGACGTTGCTCTGCTCTGTCTTGCTCCTCCCGATTCTGGCGAACACGTTCTTGAAACTCTTCATTCGACTCTTCCTGACGACGCGACCGTACGTATTCTCGCCTGAAACCTGTTTGGAAATAAAAAGGGGATCACCAGGAGAAGGCATAAGATTTTGTGAAGCTACTCACGCGCATGACTGTATGATGTAAAAGCTCTGTAGAATATGTGCTCGAATAGTGACCTAAAGCAGAAGTTTGGTCAATCGAGCGGCGATAAAAATATATCCAAGTACCTGAAATAGGCATCACGCTCTGCTGCAAATTCTTCGTCCTCCTCCGAAAAATCATCGTCAGAGTCGTAATACTCGTCAGAATCATATTCGTAGTGATGAGAATGTTGAGAGGTGTCAAGATGTTTTGAAAGCACGTTGTAGGCTTCACCCAGCTTTTGAAACTGGGCAGTGGCATTGGGGTTGTTGGGATCTTTATCAGGATGAGTGCGAAGAGCAAGCTACCACAAGGTCAGCATCACTGTAACTAACTAGAGCAAAGACATTACACACCTGCTTATAGGTCGATTTGACAACTTCTAGCGATGCACCCTATAAAAATGACATTCTGTGAGTAAAGATAAAGACAAAGGACATTTCCATGGTCGATGTACCTCCTGTAGCCCCAAGACAGCATAAGCTTCTCTAATGGCGGCCAATGTAATAGGCATGGTGCAGGTCCAGTTTCAAGGCTCCAGTGGCACTAGACGCGACGAAAAAAAGAGGACTTGGTACTGAGAACTATAGAAGGGCACGCGTCTGATGAAATAACGCCCAGGCCTAGAACGTGGTCCATGGACCGCACATAGCCGCTCGGGTCACTCAATGTAACAAATTTTTCGCGTGAACCGTCACGACCATTCCAAAAACTTATGCCAACAGGTACACCAGAAGGCCTCTCCAACGTAGACAGTGTCGTTAATCAAGCGACCGGAAACTCGTCAAAAGCATGGCTTGAAACATTCTTGGGCGAAAAGTAGGTCAAGTCATCTTTCAACGCGCCCCTGTGCTAAACATTTATTCAGCCCGTACTTCCAAGCCGGGTTTGGTCTCATGGTGAGGTCAAATAATCATAGGAGAGAGGAATGGACCGTTAATCAATTTCAAGGGTGTAGGTGTAGCACTTACGGCTTTGAGGAAACTTGCAACGCTTGGTAATATTGCACTCCGTCGACGGATGCTTGTCTCCGTGGAGATCAACAACAAGGATCGAGCGTACCCTTGGCTTCTTGAATGGATGGCCCACCAAAATACCCTCAATCAATCTATCAGTACAGGCTCACTTCTCTCCCGTAGTCATCGTCTCAGCGTTGAGACCACTGTGCACCAACGTCGAAATGGTAGTTCGTCTGTGCTCTTCAATCTTGTTGCGGGTACCGGAATCCATTGGCTCAATTATCGGAATGTTTGGATGCAGGTACGTCGCTGCAATCCATTATCATTGATACCTACCAAAGATTGTCCCAGGTGATCCGCGAAAGAGAAACACAATCCATGCAAATGATGTCCGGGACACCATGGGAGACCGTTACCTTTACTACTCTCTCTCGAGACCGTGGTATATTCCCACAACTACTTGCAGAGGCGAGAGACTTGGCTATGCATGGACAAGAAGGAAAGCTCGTCATTCACACTGCTTGGGGTATCGAATGGAAGCCTTTTGGATTACCCCGGAGAAAACGACCGTTGAACAGCGTCGTGCTAGAACCAGGTGTCGGTGAGAAGATAGAGAAGGATTTGCAGACTTTCTTGAACCGACGACAGTGGTATGCAGACAGAGGTACTTCAACACTCCCGTTTCTTGACTTTCGTTCTGACACATGTTTTTTAGGCATACCTTACCGACGTGGCTATCTTCTCCACGGACCTCCGGGCTCTGGTAAAAGTTCGTTTATCCAGGCCCTCGCTGGCTCATTGCATTACGATATTTGTCTCCTTAACTTGTCTGAGCGCGGTCTCGGAGATGACAAGCTGAACCATTTACTTTCCAATGTGCCCGATCGCAGTTTCGTCCTCATCGAGGACGTTGATTCTGCTTTCAATAAGCGCGTTCAAACTTCAGAAGACGGGTACGTTGACAGTGCACGAGCATCATTTTCGCTTCTGAAAACCCGCTCTAGTTACCAGTCATCCGTGACATTTTCTGGCTTCCTGAATGCCCTTGATGGCGTCGCATCTGGGGAAGAGCGCATCATATTCATGACCACGAACCATCTAGAGCGTCTAGATCCTGCACTGATACGTCCCGGTCGAGTGGATTTACTTGAGTATATCGGGGATGCGACACCGGAGCAGGCGTATACACTGTTCACTCGTTTCTATGGCGCTGATTGCATAGAAGCGGATGATTTGGACAAGTTAGGACGAACATTACAAAATTTGGTGGAGACAGGTATACAGAAGGACAAAAGGATCAGCATGGCTGCATTGCAGGGCTTATTCATTCGGAACAGTGCGAAGGATGCCATTCTCTACTGTCAGGAGTATTTTCATACACGAAGATGACACATATACAGCTAGCCCCGTTATAATACTATATGAGAATACAGAGTTTTCTAGAACACCGGTTTCCTCTTGCGGCCTGTGTACTTTGAATCTCTTGGAACGTCTTCTTTTCCTCGCTTCCGGTAAAGCTGAAATGGATGTCTGTAGACAGTTGAATCGAACACCAGGAAGAACTTGCCTCTTTTTTCTTCAGGATCCAGTCTCTGTCTTGCACTTTGACGGATTTTCGTTTGCCGTCCTTTTTACGCGGCGCTTTCTCTCTCCGTCTCTCGTACCGCACCTTTCCATCCTCAACCACCTCACCGTCTAATCCCTTGGGTACCTGCTGTTGGCTCCCGCTACCAACGGAAAGGCACAAGAAAACTTTCTTGGCTTTATTGGAATTGGGATAATCAACGACTATACCACCACCAAAACCGGCCTTTTGGGCTATTGATGTTATGACCTGAATCTGATCATCAGAGGATGGGTAGAATTGGAAAACGGCACGGGAAGGGTTGCGCAGGGCAGCATGTAGAGTGGTAAAAAATCGGGTTAGGCGATGTGGTGGTGAAGATGTCGGATGTGATGTCTCTGCATTGAGTAGCCATTGTAGGACCGATATACTGTATGAAATGTGAGAGCAAGGAACGTCCGAATGACATGAACACGCACCTTATGGCACCATCGAAAGTACCTGGTCTGAACCCAAAACCTTGACCAATGTCTTGCAAAAATAAGTCACCCTCTACTTCCCGTTCTAACGCGACCTCTGGATCCAGAGTAAGCTAGAGAGGATCCCGAATAATGAGGAAAAAAACCGGCTCACCGAGCATACTAGGTGCAATATCGACGCCTGCCCAGGTGTATCCTTCTTCATCTAATATTTCTCCGGACAGTCCTGATCCACATCCAATGTCTAGTAGGAATGCTGGCTCTTCTGGAGGCATATTTAGCAACTCTAGAGCACGATAGGTCATATCTGCTTGTATCTGCTGGTTTCGAGTGCTTCAATTGGAATACCCTCAATGCGGAGTCCATGAGGCGGACACAGAGCCTACCTTTTGGTGTATTTTTTGGCTTCTGAATCGCCATAATACTAAGATGACTATTTCAGTACATTTTATGTCCGCATGGGAAACAGCTCACGATTTCTGGGGGTGCTTGAAGTTCTGGCCTCGACATGCTTTTTTGAAGAGAGAGGTTGATGAGGTTAGGGTTGTGCACCTCTTCGGCTATCGACCATCGCGTCTGATGCCAAATTGAAACCTACTCGAAACCCCCTACTCAATATCCACCTTAATATTCAGGATCCACATACAGCTGAACGATCATGGCCACGACAAGCAAACAGTATATTGCTAGAGGAGAGGACCTCTGGAAAGGCAGGGCAGAGAAAGTCGTCAGTCTTACCACTTCTCCCGCCGAGCAATCGAATCTTCATACGGCTGTCCACGCAGAATGCAGAGCTCTTTGCTTTGACCTATGGTGCACTGGTTGTGCAGCTTATTCAAGACTATGAAGATTACTCGGAAGTGAACAAGCAGCTCGAGAAGATGGGATATAACATTGGGACGCGTTTAATAGAAGACTTTCTTGCAAAGAGTGGGCTGGGACGATGCTCAGACTTTAGAGAAGTTGGGGAGGTGGTCTCAAAGGTTAGTTGCGCTTCCATTGTTTTTTATCTATAGCATTTCTCAACTAGTGCCATCTTTAGGTTGGATTCAAGTCGTTCTTGAACATTACGCCGTCTATCTCGCATAGTACAACACCTGCCGCGAACTCTGGACGGCCGGTCAGCACAGGATCTGCCCCGCCAGCAAATTCTGGGTCATTCTTCACGCTAACGTTCGACGAAAACCCACTCGCTGAATTTGTCGAGCTTCCTGATGAAGCACTCGAAGGCGGTTTGTGGTTTAGCAATGTGCTCTGCGGAGTCATTCGAGGAGCTCTCGAAATGGTGCGTTACGATCTCTGTCTCGCCCCTTAGCTCTGTATTCATAATCTTTCTCAGGTTCAGATGCAGGTGAAGGCAGAATTTCTTTCGGATGTGCTAAGGGGTGATGAAACTACGGAGATGAGAGTGACTTTAATAAAGCAGCTGGAGGAGGAAGTGCCCGTAGGAGATGACTAGCTTACCTGGCAAGGATTCTTTCTAGCTGCAGGATGAATATTTAAATGTTGTATTTTACTTGCGTTCCCTAGTCCTGAGTTGGTCCACAGGTCCCGGGACCTGTCCATGTGACTCGACTCGTAATGCAAATCGACCTCGGACGCGAGCTACTTGACCTCTACTCTCACTCTACTCGTGCTCTACTCCGTCTATTTTTACCGGAGAACCCTAGTCCAAATCAAGAAATAACTTGAGGCTCAAATCACTATGTCCGGAATCTGCAGACCGCGACTCGCTGAGGAACGCAAGCAATGGAGGAAGGATCATCCATTCGTGAGTGATTTCGCTTTCACCTTGACCTTTTTCAACGCGAATGTAGGGGCATTACCCACCATGACCGCGAAATTGTACCAGTTCCTCACTCTTTCGCGAACAAACGCGTCCTAGTTCTACAAATCTCTTCGCATTGGTGGCTTACCATCTTCAACAGGGATTCTACGCAAAACCTATGAAAGCCGCCGATGGTTCAATGAATTTGATGGAATGGGAAGTCGGAATACCTGGAAAGACCGGTGTACGTGGTTGATACTATCTTGTTATTTTTCAGAGACCATACCACTCCTCTCCTTCACGAGCTGATTACTCTTTGGGCAGACACCATGGGAAGGCGGTCTATTCAAATTGATGATGACTTTCCCAGAAGGTATTTATCTCGGCACAGTTTTGAGACGGTAGTTCATGTTTCATTTTCAGATTACCCCTCCAAACCACCAAAGTGTAAGAACTTGGCCACTTAGCAACTCATTGCCCCCCTCACCGAATACCCTCAGGCAAATTCACTCCGCCCCTCTTTCATCCGAATGTTTATCCATCAGGAACCGTCTGTTTGTCGATCCTCGATGAAGAGAAATCATGGAAGCCTGCCATCACCATCAAACAAGTGCGTGCCCTATCTCGAGAACCCAAATACTTATTCATGTATTCGATCTTGTCTAGATCGTACTCGGTATTCAAGATTTACTAAATGACCCAAATGTGAATGATCCAGCGCAAGGCGAGGCATATACTCTGTTCAAGTAAGCTACCCGTCTTAATCGCACTCATTCGTCCATTCCTGACTTGTGCACATCCAGGAACGACAAGGTTGCATACGAGTAAGCCCAGTGTCTTTCACCCATCTCTGTCTACTCACCTTTTCACTACCGCAGGAAGAAAATACGGCAGCAAGCAAGAGAAAACATACCGAAATAACTCGAGGAGTTTTTCTCGTTCTCCGGGGCTTGCGGTCTCCACCTTTTTATCGCAGTTGTGAGGTGTACGTTCTGTAATTCAATGAGTACGTTTTGCATATGTTATCTATCCCGTATATCTGTACATTCATCGTTGGGCTAGTACGAATGCTGTCGCCTTTGTGTCAAATATAAGAGTGACTATTTTAACTATTTCAGAAGCGGACCGCCGGAAGATCATCATATTCATCTTTGTGCTACCGATGTTGCAGTGGAGCTGCCCGAACCGATTTTTCGCTTTCTATCGAGTATCTATATCCGCTTTCTTTCCTGGGACGGCCGTATGTTGATGGTATACACATGCTTAAGCATGTCGATGACAGTCCGAAGCGGTCCGTACATTGTTGGGACCTCGCACTTCGGTGTAATAGAGCGAAGTCTTTTAAGCTTTCAGACTGACCGGCGGACCAATGTGGAGCTCTTACTGACATCACTATTCCGGTTGTCAGGTTCAACAGTCGTATACCTCGCATCGCAGAAGCCCAGACAGCAAGCTACTTCACTCAGAAGGTGTCCTGGTGGAGCATTTCGCGCTGTGGGGAAAATACTTGGCTGAAAATCGGTGACCTGTTCAACCGGCAGTTCTCGCGAGTGCAAAAGCCAGCATATTCCTTTCTGGACATTGTACTGTGATTTATACTCCAGGCGACCATCTGCTCAGCGTATAACATCATGAAATTACTTCCTTCCCTTGTTATCCCTTTGACTGTGGCCATCGTTTGCTCCGCACTCCCAGCTTTCCCAGGAGCAGAAGGTTTGTTGGTCTTTCCCTTCGGCCCTATTACTTTTGACTGATTGAAGCCTTCATATCTAGGTTTCGGAGCGGAGGCTATTGGTGCTCGCGAAGGAGGGGAAGTCTATATTGTCACAGACCTGAATGATTCCGGAGAGGGAAGTTTTCGAGATGCAGTTTCTCAATCCAACAGAGTAAGCAAACCAACCTCTTGTCACTGATCGAACGCTGAAGATATCTCAAGATTGTCGTATTCGCCGTTGGTGGAGTGATTAACATCGACAGTCGGATCGTTATCAAGGATCACGGTGAGTTATTGCAGACTAACATCTGAACTCAGACTCTGATATCCGGGTAACAGTCTACATTGCTGGACAAACTGCTCCTGGTCAAGGTATCACAGTTTATGGAAATGGAGTCTCTTGTTAGCGTCCCTTTCAGCCATGGCAGACATTCGTTTAACGCTCTCCTGTAGACTCTGGAGCTGACCACAGCATTACTCGTTACATTCGTTATCGCATGGGCAAGAGTGGTAAGCTTAGTTCTCTACCGTCCCGAAAGCAGGGAGGCTGATATCTTTTGATCTCAAGGCGACTCTGGCCAATGGTGAAAACATGATGTTTGACCATGTCAGTGTGTCCTGGGGGAGAGTTGAGACTTTCTCCATCAATGGGGATGTTTCCAATATCACCATATCCGACTCAATGATCGCTCAAGGTCTCGATACTCACTCATGTGGTGGACTGATGCAGTCAACTGGAGGCGTCAGCATTTTCCGATCGCTATATATTGACAACAAGACTCGCAATCCGAAGGTGAAGGGAATAAATGATTTCGCAAACAATGTAGTGCGCAGTATGACTATTGAAGTATAAGGTTTCAGCGGTATCTGACTTTATTGGCATACACGTGTACAATTGGGGTAGCGGTGGCGGTTTGTAACGTTTAGTCCTCGCTCGCGGCGCAAGAAAACTGATGCCCTTGCAGGTTACATAGCTGGAGATAGTGACGGCCCGAGTTCTGCGAATATCATGAATAATATATTCATCAGGTACACCAATCTCTGGCTGGTGACATTATCGTTGACCTTCGAACCCAGTGGGCCCGACACTTCTGCCCATCCTTGTGAGTAATTCTTCAAATGATTGTCGCATGCAGTATTCTCACACTGGATGCAGTTACTCGTGGAAACGAAAATTTCGAGGCATACGTGAAGGACAGCTACTAGTTGGTCTGGACTTATTTTTGACACGAATAATAACTGATTAAGCCCTCCTTAGTGACTCTGATCAAGTGAATCCGCTCCAAATCCCATGTCCTAGATGCTGACCCCGTTTTAGGATGGAACCCTTAATGGCAACATACTAGGAGAATCAGAAACCAACTATTCCCCAATCAAATTCCGGGCAGAAAGATTCGACTATCCTGCCGTGGCCAACCTCTTGTCCCCCACGGACGCTCTCGAATACGTGATGGCCAATGCTGGTGCCAGCTTACCTCGAGACCACGTCGATGACTACCTGATCAACACAGAGCTTGCCTCTCTGGGCAAGACAGGTAACATCAGTGACCCTGAAGCCGACCCCATTGGCGGACCTGGTCCACTCGAAGGCGGCGAGGTAGGTAGACCGTCCAGTGGAAGAGTGACAGGTACTGATTTTGAGTCGTACTAGGCACCCACTGATACCGACCAGGATGGTATTCCTGACGAATATGAGACTGCTGCAGGAACGGATCCCAACAAGGCTGATTCGATGGAAATAGCAGATAATGGGTACACACGTCAGTGTTTTGAGCTCGCGATATCCTTCTCTTACTGACGAGACACGTAGATCTCGAAAACTATGTCAATTCACTAGTATCGTGATTGGGTCTGCAAGTATTGCGACATAAGAGTTAGAACGTGCTGAATAGTGGTATTTACATTGTTAAAGCACACGGGTTATACAACATACAAGATTTGATAGCAAGTAGGAGAACTTGTTTCAAAAACAGCAACAGCGTTCAAATCAAATCAAAACAAAACACGGAAAAGGTAGCGCGAGGGATTGACGATGGTGTGAGAGGATGAACGATAGCAAGAATAACAGCGTTGTTAGATAGCAATAGTAAGAGCAGAAAATCAAGAAAGATTGGGAAAGGGTCATTGCGATTCGTGCCGAGTAGCGTCTGACTCATTCCGGTGGGACTGTGATGCGATTGTTGTCTAGATCTGCTCGGGGATCGAAACGAATCAAGCCTACACCAGGAAGGTTTGTGTCGTTTGTCATCCACGAGGTAGCCCTACGCATCTCACTGGGTAGACGTCGATAGGTGTTGGGTGTCTTGGGCAGCGGTTCAGCGAGCGCCGCGCGCAGAGAAAGCGAAAATACTAACCAAAAGCCCAACCTTCATTAACTGTCGGTACGGGTTATTTGCCTAACATTCAGATCAATTGAAGGAACTCCACCGGAAGCACCAAGTGTACATACTAAAGGACTTGAAGGAGAGTTGGGATCTGGGCCTTGGTTGTTCTTCATCGACGATTGCGAAGCTGAAAGTGGTGTGCTTGGTGAAGATAGCTCGGAGCTGGGCACAACTGGAGCGCTTGAAATGCGCCTGACAGATACTCTTGGCACATGCGTAGGAGGAGGATATGGTCGAGGTCTTGGGAGAGGAGCAGGAATAGAAACGCGGGGAGCTGACGGGGTTTCCGCTATGCCCTGCGCTTGGAGAAATTCTGAAGCCTCGCTCAGTAAATTATGATTGGCGATAATGGGCATGCACTTGCCTAAGGACCGATACCTAAACACAAAAGAGACGTGGGTATGTATGCCTCTTTCACCGGGAGGATTGTCGTGATCATAGGGTTTAACATCCCAAGTGTAATTCCATTGCTCGCTAGCAGTGCGTTCCTCACCGAATCTTAGAAAAATCCGATTAGACAACAGACTAGGGATCTCGTCAGGGAAGACCTACCCGACATACATATCCCCTACTTGACGTCCCGTCTGCGTCGCCCTTGGTATGTTGTCGAGTTCATCAGGTGGACGTCCAGTAAGTCGGTGAACGCGTTTTACTTTCAATATGATCATCCCTGCGTCTTTCGAAGGTAAAAGCGAGTCTAAAAGGTAGTTTGGGTACCCAATATACGAGCCTATAAACGAAGTGCTGCGTACTGGTGTGCTCGACAACCTTGCGAAACATGAAAGGTCGCTCCGTGGTCTCAGAGGTCCTAATGCCTGAACGAAAGGTCTTTCCAATGCCGAAGAGGAATCTACCAGGTACTGAATGTCTCTGTCAGTGACAAGGGTGGTGTGCAGAAGCACAATTTTACAGTACCGACGACGCCGTCCACAAGAATATAAGCGCAAGTATCAACATCTCCTCCTAGGTCCTCCCAATGAACCGAAAATTTCTGAACAAGACAACAAGCATCAGCCAAATCCAAGTAAATAGTATAGTTATTAGTACCTGCCCCTCTCTACTCGGAATCCAACATGAAACCTGATTTTTGTCCAAATTCAGCGCAGTAAGATATTCAGGGAGAGGGCGACCGGTTTCGACATCTACGATGCATGCCGTGAAGCCGCGATGTTGGAGCATATCATGCGAGGTTTATGAAAGTTATTTATCCACAAAAGCTACCAGAGCGGGTCGAAAAGAATGAGTAGCACGAATAATAGGCCTGGTCGAAGAAAAGTTTTAAGGGTGAACTGCCGGCCGGCATTTAGACGCCTGGCATGTTGAATTTCCACGTGAGGACAATGGCGGACCCGCCCTGAGGCCTGAGCTAATTCATTGCCTCTTCGACCTTGTCGTCAAAGCCCTTGTGGTCCATGCCTCCAAGACGCGCCTCTTCATCCAAGCGAAAAGCCTCAGACACTGAAGACGAGGGTGCACCTGCAGCGAAGCCAACAAAGTCGACAAAGAAAGCAAAACTTGATGCTGAGGCCTCCACAACAAGTGCAGGTGCAGAAGACGCGCAGCCGACCAACAAAGTACTCCCTGTAAATATTATCTTCCCTTCACGTAACCCTGGGACGCTTCGCTTCGCGTGTTGGAATGTGTGCGGTCTGGCTACAAGCCAAAAGAAGGTTTGCTGCACGCCTGTTTACCTGTTTTTAATGGGCTTATTGATCGCGTATAGGGATTCAAATTCTACGTTGAAGCAGAGGATCCAGATATCCTGGTGCTCACCGAAACAAAGATGAATAATGAGCCAGTTGACCCTTCGTTATCAAGTCGCTTTCCGCATCGTTATTGGTCTATAGCAGAGAAAAAGGGCTATTGTAAGTGCCACTTTCACCCTTTGAAATACCTAATGGAACATCAACTACTAGCCGGTACTGCTGTGTTATCAAAGTATGAACCATTGTCAGTAGACAAAACCCTTCCCGGCCATCCCAACCCTTCCATCGTCAAGGGTCGAATCATCACTCTCGAGTTTGAAAATCATTACTTTATTGCTACGTATGTTCCAAATGCAGGTTCAGATCTTAAGGTGACATTCTTGCAAAGTCGTTATTAGTCTCATACTGACAGTCATGCCAATGTTCAGACCCTCGACGTGAAGAATGAATGGAATGAACATTTCACCACATACATCCGCGAATTAGACAAGAAGAAGCCTGTAATATGGACAGGAGATCTAAATGTTGCACCAACAGAAATAGGTATTTTCTGCGCGGACTATTGCGGTTCTTTGGCTGATTTTTTAATACTGTATGAGCCAGATCTTTCTAATGCAAAGAAGAACTGGAACAAAACGCCGGGATACACCGAAGCGGAAACTACCGCTTTCAAGAATATTCTTCAGCCTCCTGAGGAACCTCAGTCATCCCCCGAGCAGTTTGTTGACGTCTGGCGAATGCTTCATCCCACCACAAAGCATTTTACCTATTTCTCGTACCGTTTCAATTGCCGGATGAAGGGCCTAGGCTGGAGGTTAGACATGTGTAAGTCACAGAAACCTTCCTACCATTCGATCATCCAAGATTTTAATTTTTAGTTGTCTTGAGCAAACGCGTGGTGGAAAAGGTCAAAATGGTGCGTACAATCAACCTTAAAAAGCCAGCACGTGCTAAGCGCTCCTTTTCAGTGCGAGATTCGAAGTGAGATCTACGGGGCTTCTGACCATTGCCCGTTAGCCATGGAGTACGAAGGACCATTGTAACATTATACATCATCGTCTTCCACAATCAGATACTGCTCTAATATTCTCCGAACCGTACATGTCCAGTTTGTTCCGCATGTGCTCGCGCCTCCTTCTCCCCCTTCAAACCCTGTCCACATTGCTAGAATGATTTTTCAGCAAACCGGATTCCTGAAGTATAGTATTGAACTCTCACCTCACACTTCAAATCAAAGGTTGCGGTATTCGTATACGCCTTCTTTGCCCTTAATCGATCTGCAAGCTTCTTCCCAGCCACCAGGATTCCATCAGAATCGTCCGAAAGCGATTTCTAGCACAATCGCATCAGCAAGGCGGTATTCAGGTTTGTGGTGTTCATACCACGGGGAAAACGGTCTGATGCCATTCTGCAGGAGCATCGGCGGATGGTGCCAATGTTGCAGCGTCGTAATGTATTCCGGAATATATCACGATACACCGCATATCAGCTGCATCTGTACCGGGGGCGAAATGGTCTATTCGACCTGTCTCAACGTCGATCGAACATATTTCCGTTCTATAGTGCGCTGCGAGGATGGTTAGCTCGATGGCCCCGCCCCAGGTTGAAGGCTTCTGAATTGTGACGATATATTTCGATGGAGGCATTCTGTACACAACATAAGGCAAAGATTTAGGAAATGTAGAGAGTAACTCACCCAAGTATAGCTTCATTGTATGTTTCTGGATCTTTCCGGATTGAATCTGCTACCACTGCAAGGTATTATTGGAGGTGTTCGGAGGCGTCGGATCGATAAGTTACCTTGCCGCAATTTGGAAGCTTTCGATATTCCCTGCTCAAATATCAGAGCAACAGAGGAAAACAAGCAAGAGTTGTCGTCGGGAACAACCTGCGATTGAAGAGGTTCTTATCGATACCAATACAATATATCAGGATGTCATCCACGCACCCGATGAACCAAGAACCCTCCATCGTCTGTCTCTACATGCTCTGGACCGCTTAACACCTTCTGAGATGATACTTTGCTATGTGGGGGAGCGCTCGCAGGTACTGAACTTGAGGGAATAGCTGCAGTCGTTGACCGAGCGCTTGCTGACGCGGGTACTTTGGACGCCGGATCAGACGATGTGTCTTCTGCAACGATTAATTGGTCTCCTTGCTTCAGTCCCAAACTCGATAAAGGCAACTCCGGTATTAAAGTCAAACTTCGAGGAGGATATCCCGTCTTGACTATTCAATATGTCCTCGTCAAGTCGGTGGCTTGCGGACAGTGAGGATGATGGATTACATACGGAGCTGTCGGGAAGGGAGAATATCAGTTGCCGCGTAGATTTCTTGCTGAAGATCTTGGACGGTTACTCCGGCGTCTTCGAAAGAAATTTGGATAGTCGCTACACCCTTGGGGTGACGAAGTCGTACTGGGGCCATGGCGGACGAGAAGATTTTCTTGTCTGAGCCCGAGCCCCAGCTCGAACTTCAAGGGTCCCTTCCCACGCCTAACTCGCCTTCAGGCTTCAATCCTTCACAAGCTCCGCAATGGAACTGCGGAAACCTAGTAACGACGCAAATTCATTGGTTGAAGGCCGTTCAACTGACCGTTCTTGGTCCACTGCGAAGTCAGCCTCAATCAGATTGCAAAAATGGACTGCTCACATGGGGTTCTATTTCCCTCGTCGACCGCAGTTGCCAATCTCGTGAAATCTGAATGTCAACAATAGTTTCGACATCGCCTTGTACTGTTTTTTTTTTTTTTTTTTTTTTTTTTTTTTTTTTTAAAAAAAAAAAAAAAAAAAAAAAGAAAAAAAATGTCAGTCCAAGTGCCCCAACGCTGAAACACTCACCGTACTGGTATGAAGACTTTAGTACTCGAGTTACTCAAAGGCATCTGCATAAGATGGATCAACACTAGTATGCCCTCGAGTCAGCTATTGGGCGGCGCTGGTGAGGAGGATCTTTAGGCCTCTTGTTCTTGCATCGATGATGGCGAATGGTGCGTCTGTCCTTCGACATATATCTGTTTACTTTGCTAAGTACTAAGATCTTGATACTGATCATGCCAACTATGAAGCTAAGGTCCGCGAGCAAACTGCGAGCTCATTCCAAATCACATGTGTTCAATTATGCATACTATTGCAAAGCTGGGAAAGGATCAAACAGGACCTCGGAAAACGCAAGACCGCAACAGGCCTGGGGTCACTAGCTGCCCTAGTCCCGCCCAGGTCCCGCCGGTTACCGTAGTACCTACACCCTTAGACTTTACCGGAACCATAGTGGACAAGATGTTTGAGGAATCTCCTGTTTGAGTCGGGAAGCTCAACCTCGAGGTGCCTTTCGTCCTTTTCTATGCTTCTACTTGTCTCCATTCTTGCACAGGCTTCGTATTCCGAAATACAGAAACTTAGAAACTACGCAAAGTTATGGTTCGGAGGCCGTTCAACACACCGTTCCTTGCTCCACTCACGAACGTTCTATTTCCCTCTCTTGTCAATTTCGTGAAATCTGAATGTCAATAACATTATCGTTTTAGCACCGTTCACATTGTCAAGCTAGAGCTAGTTATGGTTCCGATTAACGCGAATTTTTTTGAATGAAGTTGCCTGTTCAGTTACTCAGCAGAGGTTATGGACTATTATAAATGCTTTCTGAAACTACGCAAAGTTATGGTTCGGAGGCCGTTCAACACACCGTTCCTTGCTCCACTCACGAACGTTCTATTTCCCTCTCTTGTCAATTTCGTGAAATCTGAATGTCAATAACATTATCGTTTTAGCACCGTTCACATTGTCAAGCTAGAGCTAGTTATGGTTCCGATTAACGCGAATTTTTTTGAATGAAGTTGCCTGTTCAGTTACTCAGCAGAGGTTATGGACTATTATAAATGCTTTCTGTGAACCGTTCACCGCCTAACGACCCGATTCAAACCTTCGGTTCATCATAAAGTTCCGGTGAAGTTGTTCCCAAACTGACCTTTCGTATAGACCAGATCCAGTTACACACCCGCCGCTGAACAGACTCCAGCCCAGATTCAGGTAGGTCGACGTCACTGTTGATAGTATTGCTAGTAATAACCCGTTAGTGGGGGCCCTCCGACAAGCACCCCCGCTTGAGAAGGATCACTTCTTGGAAGTCCAGCATTTTGTGACCATCTTGATTGATCTCATGAGGCGTCTCGGGGAGTATAACAACTAGTTCACTCAGCCCGTTGGATACTTTATGGACCTTGCGACGTTCGTTAACGAGCATCGCAGTCTCTTCGAGATCAGCGGCATATTGAACTAGGAGAAGAATATACCTCTGACCCAGTACAAGACGAACGCGGGTATCCAGAGCTACCTGAAGTACCAGACGACTATTGGTATTACGGTCGAGCAGCCTGTCAGGACGTTGTTGAATGGTATGGTGGCTAGGAATACACCGTTTGGGAAGTACACGCGGGAAGTTGGGAGTGGTGGTAAACAGTTCTTACGTCTGTATGTCCGCAGGAATTGTAAATCTTTATAGCGTCAAAAATCCTCATTTTTCGTGGTAAGAATTTAATTCAACAGTGGGTTATTTTGTGCTGATGAAAGGTTGCTAAGGTACTCACTGCATGAAACACGTCAACTTACGAGTTCGGAATGAAATGGAGAAATCGTCTTTTACCCTTGCAACAGATGGGGAATCTCCCGCCAAATTTCGTGCATTTGCACAGCCTCTTAAATTTTCACCAATGTAAAAGATCGTGCAGCAGATGGGCATTGGGGACCTTCCACGTACACCACCAACCCCGCACTTTACATCAGCTGTACGTGCTGAAATTTATCCCAGCTGTACACCAGCTGTACGCCAGCAGCATGGCAACTGTACGTCACATGTACATACTACTGCGCCGGGTATGCACACCAAAACAAATAAACTTAACTTGTCCTTCCGCTGAGGTTTCCCCCTTCTTATACTTCTAAGCTACCATTCTGGAAGTGAAATCCACCACTTGATGCTGAATTTGACACTGGAGAGGGCCTGGGATGCCAACTTCGGGTTGTAGCATTTTTCCTTCAGGGTCCAGTCACGTGCGAATTTACTGCTGGCGTACAGCTGGTGTACAGCTGGGATAAATTTCAGCACGTACAGCTGATGTAAAGTGCGGGGTTGGTGGTGTAGTACATTGGCTGCGTGGTTTTTGGCTGCGAGGAGCTAGCCGAAGGCTGGGCGACGAGTAGGCGAGATAAGGGACATGGACTCCTCCTATTCCGGGCTGCAAGAAGCTGGCCAAATTTGAAGGTGAAAAATGGCACCTTGCGGGTCGAGTATCTCTAGCCGTGGTGGCAGATGTCTACTCTTTGAGTCTTTAGAATCTCCTGGAAGGCCGAACTCGTACATGTCGGCGGTTTACGCCGACCCACTTGAACTAGTTGACGCCTGGGCCAGTCCCCGTCTGCATTCAGAATTATTCCCACGCCAACTTTTACCTTAACCTTTAACCTCCCTGGCTTCAACCTTGCCGACCTGCAGCACATAGTTTTCGCACACGGTTGGATCTTCCAGAGCATAATCCGACCTGCAGACCCGATGTCCCTCATTCCATCTGGATCATGAGAAGCCTCAGACTCGGACTTATCAATCAATGAAGATAAAATTGATTCCTTTAGCACCATGCGCCTTTTCGGACTGCTCCTTCCAACATCTTTCAACGGAATTGCCTGTCGCAAAAGGATGATTCTTGTAGAGGTTTTGCGGACACTCCTGGGATGTCGCAGCAAGACGTCGGAAAATTTGTATTCCACGTTCCCCGCGCTCCCATGCTGAAGCTGAAGTTTGTGCATGGTTCCTAGTGCTCTCATGATCACTTCACGGAGGAACCAACAAAACGCCGAGCGCCAATGTTCACCACAGCCATACTATAGCGAGTACTGTCTTTTGCTGTTGAATGATGGAATGCTCAAATGCCGTGACATGCCAGATCTTTCGGGCTTCCGATACCAGACGGAGGTTATGGAAGCTCAATTTAGGGTGATAGCACTGCATATGACTGCTCGGTGTGCGAAAAGTAGCGTTTTCATCATGCCCTCGACAAGTCTTGCTTCCTGACATCCATGGGATTCGTAGCTGTATCGATGAAGTGGGTGCTTTTCAGACTGGGACTTGGGGCGCTCGTGGGCGCACAAAGTCAGGAAGCAACATGCGATCCGACGACGGGTTTTGATTGGGTGAATGATATGACCTTGCAGTACTGATAAAGTCACTGACCTATGTCTTCTTCCTGGTAGAGCTTCAACTCACTCCATCAATCTCCTTGCGAAATGGCAAGTGCCCTCGCTGGACAGTGTCGCGGAGGGGGTGAGTTGTTGTGTCCCTAGGATCCCTCGGCCTTCCGACTCACTCTAGCTCGATATTAGCGTTCATCGTACCACCTTTACCAGCAAATAATGCCTACCGTGGAATCGGACTTGGAGAGGATGACCTGTGTCGCTGCAATACAGTCTTTTATTCACTGTTGAGCGCCTGCGCTGCTTGTCAGGCAAGGTCGTGGTTAAGATGGTCTACCTTTGCTGAAAACTGCACTACCAGGATCTCGTCTTCGTGAGTGTATCGCTTCGAACAGCCCGATTATCCGGCGCCAACTGAACTCGTTTAGGTTCCCCTTCAATATTCCATCCGGGACGAGAATACCACCCTACGCATACTTAGATATTCTTGTAAGTATCCATGAAACTGGTTTTGTACGCCGTATACTGACAACAATGGCCAGGCGAATGATACTTTTAATCCTGCTCTTGCTCAGTCTTTAGCCAATGCACCGGAATCTACGGGTACTCCGCCGCCAACTTTCACGTCTTCGGGCGCTCCAGCCACCTCACCAGCACCTGGTTCCTCAACATCGGCGTCTTCAGGCGGTTCAGGTTCAAGCAAGAGCAATGCGGGCCCGATTGTTGGTGGGGTCATAGGCGGGCTCGTAATAGTCTGCCTGACAATAATTCTCATTATCTGGTTCATTCGCCGACGGAAGACAAACACACCGCCGTCTGGTCTTGTTGACATTGATCCCTCGTTTCCAGCCGTTAGGGGAACAGAACGTGGTTCTACTCAAGAGCTTCCTAAACTTTATGTGAGTAATGCTGAAAGTATTGGAGACTCCGCTGATGTCATTCTTGAGTAGAATCCTTCTGATCCCTCCACGTTTCCGCCTAGTATTTCCCCGACACCATCACCATCCATGTCTGCCTCTCCACCTCCTACTCGAGACGCTCGATGGTCGTACTATTCTGCAGCTCCAACGACACATATTCCTCTACATCCCAATAGATACGGCGGAAACCCCGAGATCTAATCGATGCTGTTACAGTTTCTGTATCCAATAAAACTTGTGTGCTGTCCCTGAACAACCCTGAACTGATACATGGATCTTCAATCCCTGGGTACAGTCGATTAGTATTACTCGGACTTTTCCGAGATCGCGTGATCTGCCCATTTTCAGCCCGCGAAGCGGGGGTGGGTTAGCGGTAGGTTAGGGGTTAGGTGGTTAGGGGTTAGGCAGTAGGGTCTGGGGATGGATATATGTATAAAAAGGCGAGGGATGGTACTTACAGGTGCGTAGAAATAGTGACATCATTAGCGTTCGGAGTTTTCCGAGTAATACTGATCGACTGTAGCCTCAACTCAAGATCTTCAATCCAGCGACCGCGTGATCAAACGCGTCAACAGCGCCAACGAAAAACGCGTCAAACTACGCGTCATACTCCCGCCTCGTCATTTGCTACGTCACCTGTTCTTCAGCCACTCCTGTACCGGATTTAGACTCGAGAAATGGTATAAAGAGCTGAACGAAAGAGCTGAAGAGTATCGAACTAACAGCTCAACTTGCAACTTTCTTACAAACTCTTACAACCTTCATCATGTCTGACACTGGTCGTCAATCTTTCACCGACAAGGCTGGGGCTGCGTTGAAGGTCAGTTGCTATTACTGTCCATTCTTCACCGTCGTCTGAATGGCTCTTCTCCTCAGCCCGATTCTCAGAAGTCCACCACTGAGCACTTCGGCGACAAGCTCAAGGGCAACACTGACTCTGCTGCTTCCACCCTCCAGCCCCAGGTGAGTACAAAGTTGGTGTGCCGAGATGATCGAAACACTAACAATCCTTGTAGGGCGAGAAGTCCACTAGCCAGAAGGTCGGTGACACCTTCAGCAGCAACTCCAACAACAACGATGTAAGTAGCGCTTTCTGCAACCTCTTGAAGTTGACATCGTATTTACTCTCGGTTCTTCAGGAATCGTTGATGGACAAAGCCAAGAACACTGTCGGTCTAGGTGACAAGCATTAAATCATGAACCCTTTGACGAATTGGAATACTACAAATGTATTACTCTGTACATTATTCATGAGTTGAATACACGGGAATTTGACATGTCACTCTTTCNAATCTCCAGGTAATTGCTGAGCTCCTATTCATGGCTGAAATAGTGTGTAAGTCACAAGACTGCAAGAGGTGGGTTATACATAGTTATGTGCTGATTCAAGGCATGCCACTCTCTGACACTCCTGTAGAGACATCAAACTATTGTCCTCAGGTGTATAGTTGCATTTCCATGTATATCAAAAAGCATATCATGCTTCATATCTAAGAAACAAGCAGGAAAAGTGTTTGGGAAGGGAGTAAAGTTGACAGTGTCATCTAGTGGTGGTCCAAGTGAAAGAGGCTGTTGAATTCTTACCAGTCAATGCATTACAGATCTCATAAGTTGTGGGAATTGGTCTCTTCATTTTGTCCTATGACTATCATAATCTGGCTACATGGGATCAGCATGTTGCAGGTAATGCCTATCACATTACTGACATTTATCCCTCACAGGTCTGATGTCTTTCTACCAGAAATAGGGCTGTGAGTTGAGGAATAAGAATAAGGATACAAAGTTGTATTCAACAGACCTTACCTCACATTGCAGCTGATATTAGCACACAGATTCTGCTGAACATGCAACACCACATTCTTCATTCATTATACCTGGAACACCAACAATGAAAATTGCTTGAATTAGAAGACAGCTCTAGTTTGGGTGAGGGATAATACAATGAGTAGCAGGTAATACAACATGTACAGTGTAATATGACGAGCAGCCAATAATATAGTAGGTGACAAGGAATAGCACGAAT